>JAFBJS010002012.1:33862-59770 GCA_016785265.1 Paraplagusia blochii | reverse complement strand
CATTGTTTGTTTGTTTTCAATTAATAACTTTAAACTTTATCCATTGCTAATGTGGCAAATGACTATTCTAGCTGCAATTGATTTTTGTTGCAATATCTCCAAAGAGGCCACTTTACAACAACTGTCACTCCAGTGTTTTAATGAGATGTGTATAAGAGACAGTCGTAGCAGGGAAACCACAGCAGTTATTTCAGCTGCACACTGTCGCGACTGCGCGAAGAGTAGGAGACAAACACACACTGTCAATTTGACTTGTTTTTATTAAAGTTGCATAAAAGTGTAACAAAATTGGGCAAAAACAAGACCTGTTGCTGATATTGCTACATTTGCTTGTTGGATTGATTTAGTCGTTGTTTCCAAAAACACTACTCTTTCACTACTTCACTACTCTCTCTCTATATATATATATCTTTTTGCATTTTTTTTCTTGAGGGTAAAAAACAGACTTTCCAATAACAGTCAAGGGAAGGTTTAAGTTGGATAATGAAAAAAAAGTATCCATCCACAATGGGGAGATTGACTTATATGATACATTGACTGATTGGGAAACTTCAATCGAACCTGAATAAATCAGAAAGTAAAGTAATCTGAAAGGTTTTTTTTTTACTTCAACTACAGGATAAGCCCAGGCCTGGCATCAGGTGTTGTGATCACAATAAAAACGGAGCAGTATTGAACGTCTATGTAGAGAGCATTGCTTTATCTAAACAGAAGTCACCGTATCAAGGCCTAAGTATTAAACACCCACTTCTAGAAAATAAACCAAAAACCATTGTATTGAGTTCTTAAAAAAAGAAAATAAATAGAGAGGATAAAGAAGCAACAGAAGATTGGAGATTCTCCACACGCTGCATTTTTGCTCTGTAACACAGGTTTAACAGTTTGTGTTTCTCAGATGTCTCCTATTTTATTTTATTTTGTTTTGGTAACATAAATAAAAACTAAGGAAACATCTGATTTATCAAGAGAAAAGGTAGGAAGAGAAAGGGACGGTGGACAGAGGGATGACAGAGGAAGGACAGAGCACCAGGAAACTAGGTCAACGTGTCTGACTGTGTGTGTATATACTCTTTTCCATACTACTGTAATACACACGACATGTCCATGATTACTAATGGTGTGTTATAGCTTGGACTCTACCTGAGCTCTCTACCTGCCACTTGTATTCGTTTCTCCATGTTGTTTTGTAGTGCAGCCAGTGGCTCCTTGTGTTCTCCAGCCTCTCCTGTCAACATCTCATCCAGCTTTACCTTCTCTTGGTTCAACCTGATGTCATGTGATGTGACAGGAAATGATTTTCAGCCATGTATTTTGAATATGTATATATACAGTGAAGTGAACAAACCGCCTCTGTTTGACATACTTCTCCTTCAGGTCCTGGAACTGCGTCTCCAGATGCAGCATTTTGCGTCTCCAGATGCAACACTCACTTCTCCTCCGCTCAAAGTCTTCATCATCAGACTCTTCACAGTAAAACAAAGAAAATAGATGAACAGAAAGATTAACAGACAGACAGACAGACACACAGAACTATAAAATCATGTAGATGGACAGACAGAGGGATGGATGGATAGATATGTGGATGGGTAAGTAGATGAACAGAGAAACAGACAGACAGACAGTTACCTGAACTCTCATCGTCCTCCGTCTCCTCACCTTCTTCGTCCCCCTCTTTTTCTTCTTCCTCCTCCTCCTCCTCTTCTTCTTCTTCACTATCCTCTATTTCACTTTCCCTTTCTTTCATACTTGCTTCTCTTACATCTTCATGATACCCCAGCTTCACCAGTTCTCTGTTGGCCTCAGGGAGGTGTGACTCTCCTTCCACCTCCATCTTCTCCTTGTCTTGTCCCCTTGCAGATGGTTGAGCTGGCATAGCTCTGCAACATACACATTGTGGTATATACTTTTTTCTTTCACTTATATACAAGGGCTTTTATTTTGTCAACCGGACATTGTGTCTCAAATCGTCTAACTTCAACAACTTCCAACTTTATTTGTTTAAAGTGCCATATCACAACAACCTAACTTCACCACTATTGGCTTCCGCGATGTCAATTAACAAAATCGCTGATCACTCAGAACAGAAAATGTCGTACAAATAAAGTCAAGTGTGACACTAGCTAACAGTACACGGTGACAGGGGAAGAGTCCTGCTAAAACATGACTTAATTTACACAACGTTCATGTGAATATCCGTATGTGAAGGATGAGAAATACTCGGGGTTTTTTTTTAAAGAAAATTGTAAGTAAACTTGCTGTGACAGCAGATTTCACGCGCAGGGTTCATTTCATCCGAATTATTGACTTAATTTACCTTGCGGATCAGGCAGGTGAGTGGACGAGGCTCTCGCTTAAAAAAAAGATATAAACACGAATAAAGTCATAGATACGGACGGAAATTACAAGTGTTTCCTCACCTTCGTCTACAGAAGTTTTATGCCTGTCGCCCCGCTATATTTTTTATAGTAAAAACCCACTTCCTTCTCTTCACTTTCATCCCACTTTGACTCTTTGGACTAATTATGTGTCGTTCGCGAACTTTAACGGCTCCATTAGCCGTCTCTTTGAGGAGAACGACGGCAGACGACTTCCCACAAATCAGGAGCCGGCTCTCCACAAATTAGGAGCCGGCTCCCCACCAATTAGGAGCCGGCTCCCTTCGAGACACTTTTTTTTCTCTTGATGGCGCACGTGATTGGTCAATATGCGTGTTGCGGTCTCTCGGCAAGACCAACATTCCATATACTGCTGAGCCGGCTCAACCAACAACCACCACAGGCACCTGAGGACTGTCCACCCAACAGTTCCTCTGGAGAAGCGTCCAGTCGAACCTGGCATTAATGAATGTGCCAGTGTATCATCTGCAACAGTTGTGAAGACACAGAGACTGTGCATTGTTGCAACATCAGTCCCCTCTGAGACAATCTTCTCTAAAACAGGTCAGATAATCAATGACAGGAAGAAGCTGAATCAGTCCCTCAAAGCTGAGGCACTTGGTGTTTCTAAATGCCAATCTTCAGTAGAGACTGCTGATCTTTTTTTTGTCTTATTTTTGTCTTATTTTTTGCGTGTTTTTCAGGGTTTCTGTGCTGTTTCAGTCTAAATAGGTTAAATGTTGAATTGTAATTAGTTAAAAGTTCTTGTATTTTAAAGTTCATTTATAGCACTGAAGAGTTAATATTTTTAATTTATATTTTGTTGTTTTGCATTTCTTTTCAGGGATTCTGTGCTGTTGTTTGATTTTAAATTTGTTGAGTGTATATTAAGCTAAATAGTTTTGCATTTTATAATTTATTTTTTGTAGATCTGTAAATATTTTAATTTATATTTTGCATGTTTTTCAGGGATCCTGTGTTTCACTTTAAATGTGTTACATATAAAATAGGATAAAAGTTAATTCTTGTATTTCATAGTTTATTTGTTGGTGCACTGAAAAGTAAATATTTTTAATTTACATTTTGTTATGTCATGTGTTTTTCAGGGATTCTGTGTTGCTTGACTTTAAAGTTGCCTAGTATAAAAAAGTTAAAAGTTTAAATTAGTTAAAAGTTCACTGTGGAGTGTAAAAATGAAGACTATTATAGTAGTATAAAACTTTTTTTTATTAATTATTAGTTCATTTTGTGCATAATGTAAAATTATTACTGGTAATATAATGATTAAAGCAACAAAAAAAATCTGAAGAGCCGTTTAGTGAGCCGGTTCTCCAAAAAGAGCCGGAATTTCCATCACTACTTTGGACGCTTTGGTGCCCGAGAAGGATCCACCAATCAGGGACGAGATCCGCTCTGTTGCCGCTCAATCCGAAATGCGCGTCGAAAACGATAAGGGTTCAATCTGAATGCCGGATGACGTTTTGTGAACTATGATGACGACTTAGAATGTTTGAGTCCTTAATAATAATAATAACAATAATAATAATAATAATGATAATGCATTTTATTTCGAGGCGCCTTTCCAGACGCTCTAGGTCGCTGTACAATATAAGAACAAATACAAAAATAATAATAATTTAATATAATATAATATATATAACTTTGTTGTTTTTTTGCACTTGTAGTTCCTGTAACATTATATATGTATAATATCTATAATACTCATACCCTCTTCTCTCTGTTAAACCATCAACTTCCCAGTACTATAACTCATGCGCTCTTCTGGAAGGAGTTGCAATTGCTGGTTTACCCGCATCCTTGCTGCTACTCTACTTATCCCGAAGAATTTTTCACTTGACTCCTGCAATTTCATCGTCTGAAGACTTCACACTTTGCTAAATCCACATACGGTGAGTCGGTTTCATTAACTGTGTCCAAAAATAGTAATCTCACTTACGGTACCGAAGCTACCGCCGCTATGGCACCTATGAGAAAATATAACGGGTCACTTCGTGTTTAGATCCGGTAAAACCTCAGCTTTTCAATTACTGTAACAATGCTGTAAGTAAGGAAACTGAGTTGAAGAGAAAAGAGGTGTGTGCGGCCGAATTATTAAATGAAGAATTAGCGCCAACGCAGTAAAACTGAGTTCTTATAAATATCAATAACTACTAATTGCACCATTGAAAGTGTTTTGTGTAGGATTGTGTGTAATTTCTATGCGAATATGTATCTTTGTTATGACGGTATTGATAAGAAATGCATAGATTATACTAACATAGTCAAGGTCAATGTCAAGGTCAGCTTTATTGTCAATACCTTTACATGTGCAGAACATACAAGGGTAACGAAATACAGTTTGCCGTACAATACAATACAGTTTGTCGTATTGCGGTCTGCAATCAGAATAGTTAGTGCAAATAGATGGGTAGTGTGCATTACAGGATTTTATGTCATAATAGATACTAACATAAAATAAATTATCGGTAGAAATTGATGTAAAATAGTGCATTTCATTACATAACATTATATTACAACAGTTTCCTTGTTTCTTTCTTTTTCTTACTCAGATTCCTCTCTAGTCCTGTGACCACAGAAGGAAGAAGTCCTTGGACTGTCGCAGGAGGTTCCATATAAAGAAGATTACATTTGACACTACACACACTCAAATATAACACCTGTAGCTATTTCATTATTATTTATCTACACACCCTTTCCAAAAAATTAGAATATCGTGGAAAAGTTGTTTAATTTCCATAATTCCATTCAGAAAGTTAAACTTTCATATATTCATAGATTCATGGCCCACAATTTAATCAATTTCAGGTATTTATTTGTTTACTTTTTACATCATTTTGGCTTCCAGCTCATGAAACCCACAAAAACAGGATTTCAATAAATTAGAATACTGTGAAGAAATCATCAGGACATGAGTGTTTTAAACTGAGTGTCACACTAATCATCTACTAAACTCAAAGCACCTGCACAGGTGTTATTTAATTGCTTTGGTTTGGTTCAATTGTCTCAGTTCGGTTCGATATGGGGAAGACTGCAGACATGACAACTGCCCAGAAGACCACCATTGATACCCTCCATAGGATGGGTAAACCTCAAAAGTTTATAGCTAAGGAGGCTGGCTGTTCACAGAGCGCTGTGTCCAAGCATATCAATGGAAAGTCTAGTGGAAGGGAAAAATGTGGCAGGAGAAGATGCACTAGCAAAAGAGACGACCGTGGGCTTCAGCGGATTCTCAAACAGAGAAGATTCAAGAATCGGACAGAGATCCAGAAAGAGTGGACTGAGGCAGGAGTCATAGCTTCAAAAACCACCACATTCAGATGAATCCGGGAGATGGGCTACAGCTGTCGGGTTCCTCGGATCAAGCCACTTCTGAATCAGAGCCAACGTAGGAAGCGGCTCAACTAGGCCAAGGAGAAGAAGGACTGGACTGTTGGCCAGTGGTCCAAGGTCCACTTTTCCGATGAAAGCAAAGTGTGCCTTTCATTTGGGAATGTGCCTTTCATTTGGGAAATTAAACAACTTCTCCACAATATTCAAATTTTGTGGGAAGGGTCTATATCTTTATTTTAAAATACACTTATTCATATATATATATATATTTATGTACATATTATTTTTCTTGGTTTTTTTTTTGTCTTTGTTTGATATCACAGATATACGCCATGGCTGGAAGACCACACTTCAGGAGGCTGGGGAAATGGGAAGCTTGCCCTTAACTACACAGCAGAAGCCCGGACTGTTATAGAGATGAGAAAGTAGACAAAACAGAGCGCCACACCTGTGTGCCTGTCCCCTACTGCCGTGAGGCGCCAGGCTGAAGATGTAGTCCGAAGGCAGTTTGGAAAGGACGCTATCGCAGATGACATTTGCGTTCTTGGCCACCATCAGCTTCTGTTTGGTATCTACCAGGGCCAGACATTCAAGTGAATTCTGGAGAACGGCCTGGGCTATGATGCATGGGTGGCAGACACTCTTCGTAGCGAGAAGGAGACAAACACTTGAGCGTCAGCAAGTTCACCTTCAAAAGGTATATGATGTCATTTCCTGAAGGCCGTGAAGCTTTGGTGATGAAAGAAGAAGAAAGACAGAAGAAGAGGAAGAGTCCACCCAAAGCCAAGGTGGAAACATGTTTTCTTCAACTGTCAGTGCCAGTGAATCTGTTCCTCTTACTTTTTCCTCCTTGATTTCTTGTTGTGGTGACATTGCTCTCGTTTCATTGACATTGTGTCCAGCAACTCTTTATTTATTTATTTGCTCAGTTGCCTTGCCCGAAGGCTGGAAGCAGTCTTTGCCGGAAGCTGACCACTCATGGATTGCTCAGGCTCTCTTCAAGCTGTCCAAGGAAAAACAAACCAGAGCTTGCTTGGGAGCCAGTGGACAGACTCTGGTGGTATCCTCCACTCACAGCACTTATACCTGGTCAGTTGCCAGGCCCCGATCGCTACTTCGACCAGCGTTTCCTGTTGTGGATGCCAAGGAAGGCCAAGGAAGCTTTGGAAGGACCGTTTCACCTGTCCGAACGGCGGCTGCGACCAGCACCAACTGACATCTGGTTAATTTTGCAGGCTCAGCACACACAGAGGGAGCCAAAACCAGCACCTGAGAAGGCCCCGCCCCTTAGGCTGTGTCATCCAAGAAAGGTATCTTCCCAACTTTCTATTCAATCAGTGGCATTGGTTGGACCGCCTCCCCACATGAGCACAGCTGTCTGGAATCAGGAAATCCCAATGTCTGGTATAAAAGGTGGGTGAAATGCATCAGGCGGTAAGTAAGAACTCCACACACTTTGACCCAGAATATTAATTTCAACAGAACACTATGCTAAATCTTTTGCCACTGTCTATTGTAGGCAACCCACTTCTAATCTGAAGACAAAGAAACAGGGAAGTGGACATTAAAGTGGCTTGGAAACCCCAGTGTGGACAAGGATTAAAGAAAAAGATTGCTACAGACTTAAGGCTTTTTGCTCAAGGATCCTATTTTTTGACTTATTCAATTTGAGCAACCTTATTTTGAATAAAGCCACACCTAGTGCTTGAGAGACTCTCTGTCTTGGCCTGAGTACACAAAGTTGACAATATGTCAGACTGCAAGGTGTTCACAGATGCATGCGTGCAGAAAATGCTCAGCAAGCCGGTGGTCCACAGCCCACCACAAATGCATTCCATCCCTGGCTACCAGTGGTTGCAGACAGTCTACTGCAACGACGTGAGAATTCTGAAGATGGACTCTAACAAAAAGGTAAAGACGTGATACTACTTGAGAAAGAAGTATGACTTGTGCATACGTGTCAATTTCTTTCTTTTTTATTTTTCTTGCTGTACACAATTAACTTCAAAGGTAATTACCTATCCATGTGTTACAGGTCATCAAGAACCTAGCGGGTCACAGTGCAGGAACTGTTTCCTGGGCCATGAATGTGGGGAACGAGTTCGGGCAGGTGCTGATGACCGTGCTCACCGCAAGTGAGGCCTACGGTCTGAGCAACATAATGTCGGGCATTATATGCAGTTACCAAGAAGCTGGTGTTCCGCCTCCGCAGCTCATTTACGTGGACAGAGACTGCTGTGGAAAAAGACATCGACTAAAGCAGATCTCCGCTTGAATCTTTGAGTGGAGCGAAGGTGGTTCCGCCTTAAGGAAGCCAAGCGTGCCGAGCCCCAGCTCTCGCCCCACGTGGACGTCTCCAAGCACATCACAAAGACTGCGCTGGCTTCACTGCAGAAGAAAGACCAGGGGTGTGGAAGAGACCACTGCTCTATTGGAGCAATTGTTGGAGGACATGAGCGGTGACCAGGGCGGTGACCAGGAGCTAAATTAGGTAAATCAACTGTTATTTGGCCAACAGTAATCCCAAAATTACAATACAACTCACTGTTTACAAACAAGGAGTCTTTGGAGTTTTTTCTTTTGTCGACCACTCATTCAACTGGTCACTATTGCGTGTAGCGCTGTAGCGTAGCAATAATGCTATTAATTTCACAGGCATTCACAGCCTATGCTACCACCTGCTGGAAAGGAAAAGTATTGCATTACTACCACACTTTATTACAGCGCAGACACCCAACAATGGTTAATAAGGTGACATTAGATAGTTTCCCACAGCTCAACTGACGATCTCTCATGGCACACTGGTTGAAAAGCACTGACATAGACATATAGATAGACTGTAGAAAGATAGACAGTTAGACAAACAAACACATAGACAGACAACGGAGAGATAGAGGAACAGAAGGACAAACAGACAGATAGCCAGATACATAGACAGAAAGACAAACAAACTCACAGAAAGACGGATAGATGGACAGAAAGATAGCCAGACAGACAGATACATAGGCTGCCTATGTATCTGTCTGGTTATCTGTCTATCTGTCTGTTTGTCTGTCTTTCTGTCCCTCTATCTAGGCAGACAGACAAACACATAGACAGGCAGACAGACAGACAGGCAAACAGACACATAGACAGATAACCAGACAAAGATTGATAGGCAGTTAGACGCACAGATAGACAGACAGGCAAAAAGATAGACAGACAGACGGACAGATAGACATATAGATAGATGAACAGACAGAAAAACAGACAGTTATACAAATGTATTAAACAAAGGCCTTTGTTAAATTCGTTATGCACGTGTCGCAAGTCAGTAGGTATGATCACGTGTCCGAACGGTCTGTGGCGGTGGGATTACAATGACACGTAATTGTCAGGTTGCTGTCGCAAGATGGCGCCAAGGCATTGGAAAAATACCATTGCCGTTTCAACAAAGTGCGTTTTTCCCGGCAGACGCTTCAGCTCGTCGTAGCAGGGAAACCACAGCAGTTATTTCAGCTGCACACTGTCGCGACTGCGCGAAGAGTAGGAGACAAACACACACTGTCAATTTGACTTGTTTTTATTAAAGTTGCATAAAAGTGTAACAAAATTGGGCAAAAACAAGACCTGTTGCTGATATTGCTACATTTGCTTGTTGGATTGATTTAGTCGTTGTTTCCAAAAACACTACTCTTTCAATCCCCACAGTTTAGCACTGCACTTAGTCTAATCATCAGCATATATATAAATATGCTTTTCTTTGTAAATTTTTTTCCTGATGGTAAAAAGACAGACTTTCCAATAACAGTCTAAGGAAGGTGTAATCCAAAATTGGATTCAGAAAAAAAAAATCCATCCACAATGGGGAGATTAACTTACGTGATTCATTGACCCATTGGGACACTTCAATCGAACCTGAATAAATCTGATAGTATTTTTTTTTTAACTTCAACTACAGGATAAGCCCAGGTCTGGCATCAAGTGTTGTCACAATAAAAACAGAGCAGTATTGAACGTCTATGTAGAGAGCATTGCTTTATCTAAACAGAAGTCACCGTATCAAGGCCTAAGTATTAAACACCCACTTCTAGAAAACAAACCAAAACAACATTTGTCTTGTTTTCTTAAAAAAAGAAAATAAAAATAGAGAGGATAAAGAAGCAACAGAAGATTGGAGATTCTCCACACGCTGCATTTTTGCTCTATAACACAGGTTTAACAGTTTGTGTTTCTCGGATGTCTCCTGTTTTATTTATTTATTTATTTTTTTGGTTTGTGTAACATAAATAAAAACTAAGGCAACATCTGATTTATCAAGGTAGGAAGAGAAAGGGACGGTGGACAGAGGGATGACAGAGGAAGGACAGAGCACCAGGAAACTAGGTCAACGTGTCTGTCTGTCTGTGTGTGTGTGTATACACTCTTTTCCATACTACCGTAATACACATATGTCTATGATGACTAATGGTGTGTTATGGCTGTGACTCTGGATTTAACAAAATAAATGGTCATCAGAGAGATTAGCTGCACAGATCTGTATTAAAGTGAATGGTATGATTTTTTTTTTTCCCTTGTGGCGGTCCGCCGATACCGCAGGTGTCAGCAATTTGTTTCACCAAATGTTGCTGCTCCACCCATTGGCCGACTCCAGCCTGTGATCTTATTGGCCCAGATTCTGGAACAGATGGCTTATTCTCACATGATTGGCAGCCACTGAATGGAAACATGGATCTAGTGTCTCTCTCTCTCGCTTTAGCTCTTTAGTGTTGGTTTCCTTCTTGCACTTTACTCCCTGTGGTGTCAGTGTGTGGATGACACATCTGTGTCAGAGGCAGCTGTTTTCCACCCTGACCACAAGGGGCGCTTGAGGACAGGTATGCCAGGTAGTTGCTTGGGACACCGACCCCTAGGGATTTCTGTCCAGTTTTTTTTTTTTTGCTGTGTGTTTTATTCTGTCGACATCTTGCCAGGAGCCCCAGAAGACCCTAGCACCGCCCCTGCTCACCACTGATGCCCCAAATCCGAGGGAGTGAGTGCCGAAGTGTACAAGACAGAGAATGAGGCGGAAAAAAACATCAGACTCATTTGTGTCTGCTCACATGACAGGCATTTCCAGAGATCCCACATACTGTACACACACTGTGACATGTGACCACTTTGAGGAGACTGTGCCAATCACAAAACAATGAGGTGGACTATGTGATTTCTTGAGGGCAAAAAGAAGAAAGACTGTGGGAGCGGACAGAGAAAGGGAGAAGTTAAAAAAAGACAAAGGGGGAAAAACAAGGCAGCTTTGTTTACAGGTCCCCTGTTGGACTGTCAGTGTGTATAATTAAAAAAAAAAAAAACAGGAACCAGTCCTCTACTAAAGTTCAAACTCGTCGTACAGAACAGCAGAATATACAGGCCAAGAAAAAAAAACACTCCTATGATGAATGTTGCCGTACATTATGTAGCAACACACACACGTAGCTTTTATAAACACACAGACAGTTTGTACACACAGTTTGTATGTGAAGGCTGAACGGCGGGGACTTCTAAGAAACCCCTCTTAGCACAGCACTACATATTTGAGGAGAAAAAAAAACTTTTTTTTTTCTTTTGCAAGAATATGAATTCAAGTCAAGCACAGCCAACCCGAAGAAAACCCTACGAACTTCTACTCTAAAATAATTCTAAAATTGGTTTCGGACCATACGACCACCACCAGAGCCAACCAGTGACTTTCCTCTGGGTTCCACCCACATTTGAAAGACCAAACTTGCTTCTCCGCTGTACTAAAAATACACCATACAATACTCCTTGTGGTCAGAGGCTCAGATTTTCCTCCCACAATTACATAGTGCAGCTTTTTTTTTTCTAAAACAGATACTCAAAAAAGACAGTCTTTAAATGCACCACTGTAGCAAATGCCTTTTGATTAAGGTGAAAAAATCTGCCGTTACTGACGCCCCAAAAAAGTTTGCCTGATTCATTCAAAGTCAAGTGAATAACCCTCCAACGCCCGCAAAGGTGGAGGTGAAACAGCTGGAGAACGATGGTTGATTACCGCTGGTTCAGAGTCAGTTTCTATTCCAAAGAAGTTAAGGAAAACTCTGATGGGTTAGTGACACAGCGCAGTGATTGGCCGCTTCATCCTTCAACTATCCTTGATTTTTTTTTTTGGGTTGTCCTCGTGTGTCTTCTCCTCCTCACTGAAAGCCAGTAATTACGGGCTTCATCTCTTCCTGACGACTCTCCTCCTCTTCCTCCTCGGACAGATGGAGAGTGGTGCAGGGGTGGAAGAGGAGGATTAATAGAGGGAGAGCAGAGGAGCCAAAAAACAAAGGGGTGAAGGAGAGTGAACGCTTCCCGTCAGCATGTCCATGTGGGCTCTACATGTGGGCTACATAGATATAAAGTGGGACACATATGGTTACCAGTGGCCCTGACAAAGCCCTTTATCAAAACCCACGTGCAAACGCTGACCGGGCTGTGGTCATCTGACCATAAATTCTTTATTTTCTTATCTGTTGACAGTGAGATGACAAAGAGTGTGAAGGGGTGGAGTAAAAATTATTATGGGATGTGAACCAGGAAACAACGGAGAATAGAACTTGAGAGATGGTTGAATGACGAGCAAGTGATTATTTTAATGCAAGGAAACTCAGGTCATGATTATTAAAAAAAAAGAGTTGTAGTAGACAGACAATAGGGTGAGGGTGGAGGTGATGATGGGAGGACGAGGGACAGGAAGATAAGGGAGCTGAGGGAGGCCATCATTTCTTCTGAGGTGTGGAGAGCTTCTGCATCCCCCGGATCTTGTCCAGCAATTCTGAGATGAAGTCCTGTGGTGGTAAAGGAAGGACACAGACATAATCAAGTTAAGAAAAAATATATATTTTTAATGTGTGAATCATTACTATTGGTTATTTATTACCTCAGTGGGTTTGAAACAGTCAACCAACAAATCCTGTACAAAGAAACAGAGAGGCTGTAAGATCAAACTGTACATTTACGCTCTATGACACCAGAAGTCAAGATGTTTCACTTACTTTAACCCTGGCAGCTCGCTCAATGTCACTGGGCATGTCCAACAGCTCGTCCACGTCTATCTCTAATTCTGGGATGGCCTCCTCCTGTAACACAAGGAGAAAGAGCAGGTTTTAAGGGGGACATATTTCACCACTGAGTCAGCTCGTCGTGATGCACAGAAAAAACTCCTTAGGCTTTCTGTTTTTGAAACTGTGTTTCTCCACTGTAGTTGGCCAGCAAATAAAAAAAGATCTGCTTCTGGTGAACACTAGGGGGCAGTGTCCAACTATCAGGCCACAGGCGAGGCTGCACATGATGGTGAAAAGAGCAAGGACAAAGAAAAAGGGAAACCCTGTGATGTCTTCCCTGAACAAGATAACTTAAAATGAAAATAAAATAAATATTTTGTGTTTTATCGATAAATATCTATGGCGCATAAAAGAATATATAAGTACACAGCAGCTGAGATGGTGAAAAGTAAGGCAAGGTTTTTCACAATCTAATAACAACACAAGTTAGCTCTATTAACCTCTCTTTGTTCACTTAACCATTACCAGGTCACAAGGGCAGCAGTCTCCATGACCGTCACCCAAATCACACTGCACTGTACCAGCCCTTCCTGAACTTTCCTGCAGGCCCTGAGCCCACTAGAAGGAGCTAGTCCCCCTGAGACAGTTTCGATCTTGCTCAGGGGGGGACCCTGGTGTTGCACACCGATGACAGAGACAGAGACTTTGATTCAAAGCCTCGTGTGTTAGATTTATAAATTATAGCTATCTGCAAAAATGATGATTTTGAAAGATTGATTCATTTAGACAGCAATTTTATGGTACTATCAGGGATAATATCAGGCTTAACGGGTTTAATTGTATGTAAATTAAATACCAGACCCAGCCCTCCCATAAAAAACTCTACAGGCAAAACACGGAGATGCAAAAAAAGAAAAGGAAAGGTACTTATAGCAACTAAAATTTCATCAGAAAGTCATCTACGGTGTTTGATATTAAAACATTTTTACTCAGTTTATTAGAGTAGGCTGTGACTTGTGCGTAAACAGGTAAATCACTCAATGTGTATGTGTGATTGAGTCTCAGGGGCAGCATTCTCCACAACTGCCACCCAAATCCCACTGCTTCACAGTGTGAGCCTACCTGTGGGCACTGAGTTATGTGGGTCAGGACAGAGCTCAGAACACCTCTCAGTGGCAACCTGGCAACTGGAGGATTCGAACCTGAATCCTTCCGGAGCCAAGTCTGTTCCTAATGACCAGGTCGTCGACCCATTCTTCAAGAAACACCTTCTATCCCAGCAATGTCAAAGTCAATTTCACTTTGGGCCACAATTAAAAACTGGCATAAAGTCACAGGCTGGACTGAAGATTTATAGAAAAATATACTGACAATATTTCCTTTTCTCCACATATTAAATACAGGGCTGGTGCTAAAGTCTCTTGGGGCTCCTAGCAAGATATTGCTTGGGCCTCCCATCCTTTTTAGTGCGCGCAACAAAAAAGAAAATTGACCGGGCCCCCTAGTGGCCGGAGCCCCAAACAACTGCCTGGCTTACCCGTGTTCAATTGCCAACCCTGATTAATGTTGGGTTTTGAGGACATTGAATCTTTGCTTCATATTATCAACATCAGAAATGAGACATCAGTGGCATTTGCCTTCAACTGTAGCTTTCCAGATACTCTTAATGTCTTAGTGTATTTTTACTACTACAATAACAAAATATATATGGTATAACATACACCATACATTACTAATACTACAAAACCTGCTGGCTTTAAACTGGTGATCCAACCCTACTACATATTTGATTTGATGCAGGCCGAATATAATTACACTGTGGACCAGATTTGGCCCGTGGGCCTGAATTTGGCATCTGTGGTCTATGCTAACAAACTCAGTAATGTCTGACTATATGAGTTACTTTGCTTTATTTTACTATGACCTACTGTGACTTGATTGTTCCTGAAATAGTAAGCCATTTGTATAAAAATGTCGTCTTAGCGTAATCCAGTGCTTCTCAAACTTTTTCTGTTGCGCCCCCCTAACAAGAAGAAAACAATTCGCGCAATTTGCGGGGACTTTCTTTAGACTAACTATCTTCGTTTCTCTCCACCTTTCTTTTCATTCCTGTTAAAAGTTTCTCCACAGGTTTGTTTTCTGCACTTCACTTCGCCAGCTCGTTCCAAAACAAACCTACAACATAAGAGTTAATAGACGCTGCGCACAATCGGCACTGAGAGTGCCACTGCCAACTACTGGAGTGGATGTGCAATTACACTTTCTTGTAGTACGGCAAAAAAAATGCATGTTCCCCAGGGTCACACTCGTCCCCCTCAGCATTGCACCGCTCAGTTTGAGAAGCACTGGTGTAATCTAATGTACCAGAACAAAACCGTCTTTATTCAGTCGGTCCCTACGAGACTCCATCAACACTTCGTTTAACTCACTTGTTTCTCGGATTTATCTGTTGTTCTATAAAGAGCAGTTTAACCGTCTTCCTGTGTTCTTAATTTCTCCATCTGTTCCACCCCCAACACACACACACACCCACCCACACACTGACTGGTCGACTGTGTCTTCACAAAGTGGCTCACCTCTCAAACACACACAGACACACAAACGTTCATTTAGGCTTTTCTCGCAGCTCCACTGTTACCCCATATTCATGTCATTCTCCAGGAATGTCTTGCTCTCTTTCGTCCTCCCCCTTGGTTGGAGTCACCCACACCAGCTGTCTCTGCACCTGCCCGCCTGTGCCTGGCTCTCATCCTACACACACTCAGCATGCTGTGAGAGCACATTCAAACCGAACGGAATCATTATTTCGTAGTAGAAAAAAAACAACTTACGATCACACAGCGCTGTTTATACGCCATGAATAGGACAATAGTGAAATGATCACTAAAACGTCTGCTCTGGATGTGTGTATGGCAGTTGTTGGGCATTAAGATTGAAGTTAGAGAGTGTGTTTGTATGTTTCAGCAGCCAGGGATATTTCAAAATCTATTGTTCTGAAAAAAATCATTGACAATTCTGGAAAAATATATAAAAACGGGGAACAAAGAAGGTAGAAAAGGTGGGAGGGTGGGGTCAAGGCACCGGGAGGAAGGAAGGTAAGGAAGAAAAGCGGCGAGTGAAGAGGGAGCAGCTGAGTGGGTGAGGCAGCAACACAGACACACAGGGAGGGAGGCTGAAAAAGGCCGGAAGACAAGCTTTAGAAAGGAGACACAAAGAAAGCAGAGAATCACATGGGACACTTTCCAAAACAATATGGACTCACTTTAGTCTGGGGTCTGGAGGGGGTTTTACTGTCTGCTGCAGATGTAAAGTGGATGATGAAAAGACCACTAGACTGAAGTCTTGGTCTGGGGCCACCTGCTTGTAAACAACGCGAGGACAGTGTGGAAAATCTGACAGCGGTTTCATCTGGAAGCTGATGATTTGCTTAAGTGGAAATCTTCATGGCAGTCGCACAAAGAACATCTGCGGTTTTATGGGTTAGCACCCACGGCTACCATCGCAGCTTCTGGAGGTCAGGAGTTAATATTGTTACTTTAACCAACTGTGGACTAAAAGGGACAGTTACAGAATATTTAAGGCTAGGTGTTAAGAAAAAAAAACAATCATGTTCGGTTGTTTTGGTGGGGCAAAGTGGACGCTTGAAGCTGCCCACTGTTCACTTTGGTGATGGGGTAAATACAGAGGACAAATTTCGTTGTGTGCAGTGGTGTGGATCAATCCATCACAATGACAGGACCTTTGCTTTCGGTGGAGCAGTGGTGGCTAAAAACGCCAAGGTCGTGGTAAAAACGCCAAGGTCGTGGGTTCGATACCCATACAGGCCATCACTTCTGGGGACAGTGGGGCATTAGAACTTGGACCTTAGGGTTCCATGTTCGAATCCACCAGCTGCCAGGTTACCCTGAGGTGCACTGAGCATGGCCCCGCCCCCACCCACTTATCACTTTGGTACTAAACACAGAAATAACATTTTTTTTGTGAGCAGTGTGTGTCACAATGACTAAGAGTTTGCTTTCCTTCCCTCCTTCCATCCAAGAATAACTATAAATAAACTATTAACCAAACTAGATTTGCTAGTGTTACCTTGTCATCATACTATGGCCCGAGTTCTGGAGGTGACTCATTTGGCATTTTAATCTGTACTGGCAAACTGGTCAAAATTCATTCATTCAATTATCTTCAACCGTTGGCCTTGCAGGGGCAGCAGTCTCCACGACGGCCACCCAAATCACACTGCAGGGTGGTGAGCCCACTGGAAGTTATGTGGCTTAAGATGATGCTATGCGAAGAGCATTTACTATTGATATAGCCAGCGTTTCCCCAATAGATAGCGTAAAAGCATTTTAGCCTTAATGCATGACTTTTACACAACATATATTCACATTAATCTTCTATCCTTTAACTTCTGATGTTGTGGCCTGGGAGAAAATATTTGCCTACATCCAGAACAATGAAGTCACGAAGTCAATGAAGTTGTTAAATTCTTTGATAATTTTTCACACAATGACAATTGTGCCTCTGTTTTCTGTTCTGTTTGCACTAGTGCTTATTTAAAATGACAGGACTTTTAAGATCAGCAGTTGGATTTCTGGTATTACTTTAAAAGAATTCATCTCGTTTACCTTTTGTCGAATGGTGATTTATATGACAACACACTTTTGGAAGGCAAGGATAAATCAAGCGTGTTTATTAATGAGCTCCATGAATCACAGAGCCAATCATTTAGTCACTGGTTTCAGTCCTGGTTTCATTTATCACAGTTACTAATTACATGACCAAAAAGCTTAGTGCGATTGTAGGAAGTGATAGAAAGTTAATGGAAAATTAAAGAAATAGGAAAGAACCTATAAAACAATTACACACCATGGGGGAAAAAAGCTTCCGAGCACAGATTTAGTCCGACCTTGACGCTATTTAATCAATGATGATTATTTCAGTCTGAGCCACTGGAATGATCTAATATCACCTATGAAGTAGATCCTTCAAATGATACCCAGTGAAACAGAAATAAATGCAGGACCACAATTATTATTATTGTACTAGTAGGGCAGCAGTGGATAAGAAAGTGGACCTAGAGTTTTGGTTTGAATCTACCAGCTGCCAGGTTAACACTGAGGTCCCTGAGTATAGCACTGTCCCAACCGACATAACGTCCAGTGGGATTATCACCTGCAGGAAGGCTCACAGTATAGTGCAGTGTGATTTGGGTGGGAGTCGTGGAGACTGCTGCCCCTGCAACCTGGTAATGGATGAGAGGATGAAAAGGAATGAACGTTGGGATTGATTACCTGTTTGTAACTGTACATCTAGCACAGTGCTTCCCAATCTTTTTCTGTTACGCCCCCCCTAGCAAGAAGAAAACAATTCGCGCCCCACCACCACCACCACCCACTCTCCGCCCCAACTATAAATAACAGCATTTGTCTATAAAATAGTTATAGCTACACCTCTGCATAACATCGTATCCTTGTTAACATAAAGAAACAAAAAAGAGATATAGTTCAACTTACAAGGATGTGCAATTACACTTTATTTTACTACAGCGGGAAAAAAAAGGATGTTCCCCAGGGTCACATGCGCCCTCCTTAGCATCGCACCACGCCCCCCCAGGGGGGCCCGCCCCACACTTTGAAAACCCCCGATCTAGCACATATACTGCTGCTGCTGCTTTTAGTTTTGTCAAGTCAAAGCACAAGGCAAAACTACAAAACTACTCAGATATCTATGTCACGTGAGACACACAATGAAACTGTAGAACGTCTTCCAGACTGTACTATAAATTAAATTGCATTCCAACTGGCGGTAAGTATAGTTCAGCCACTGTGTGTGTGTGTGTGTGTGTGTGTGTGTGTATGCACGTCAAGGTCTGTTCTGTCCTGCTCTTATAGGGGCTGTAGTGGCTGCAGGACAGATCAAATAGTAGACATAGCTCCCAAACCGTAAAAAAAAAAACACAATCTACAGTTTCTCTGTAGAGATGTGAGAAAACAATGTTTGTAAACTAAAATATCTTTGAAAAATAAAATAGAAGAGATCAAGGAGTGGAAACAGATGCCTCCAATAGACGCAATAAAGCCTTTACATTTGGGCGATCCATGTGCGTTCATTTTACTATAGTGCGACATAACATGGATTCCAACAGCCTGACTCTTAGGTCACAGATTTGTTTCCATCAAGAGCAGAGGGGAGTGTGAAACCCACAGCTCCACGGTCTCCAAAGTCCAACTGTTCAGATGCAGATGTTCCAGTGTAAGAAGAGGATTTGATTCAAAGGTTAAGGAGAGCGTTGCGGTATGTAAGCATGGTAAATGGAGGGGAAATATTACACCGTAATGACTGGAATATGGTGTGAAAGCCAATCACTACAGTTGGAATCCCCACGTGTAAGTAGGTCAGGGAGGCCACCTACTGGCATTACGCAGTACGGAATCCAGAGATATCACACAACATTACTGTTAATCCCATGATGGGTTCTGGCTAGGAGATGAAGGGTGTGGAGTACTGAGGTAAATGTGAAGAAATATGATTTAATACCATGTCTGATTTTCCACCTTAGTCACAGAGAAGGGTGAAAAAAGTCAGACAGCCAACGGGAAGGCTGTCTTTGTACAAAGAATGGAAGAAGAAGGAAGTGATATCTACAGCAGACAGGAAGAACAAGGCAGGGAGAAGTCGGGAAAGTGGGCCACGTGGCACTAGACAATACCCCGCTCACTGCTGTTTCCCTTTTCGTGTGTTTCTTTTGACTCCTCTGGCCAAGGAGAACCAGATTTACCCTCATAGCTGCTTCACCTGTTCAATTCTTTCCTTTAAAGTCTATCATATAAAAAAATAACAATTGGGACATTTGGATGTTGATATTTACTATTTATTACTATACTACTTACTATTTATTTTTATTGGCAATATGGTAATCGAACTGTTGCCATACCACCAACCACCGGTGGGTGAGGGAGCATGTGCAATAACCTCACAGTTATACAATGCCATATACCTCAATCTTGATTCACATTGCTATAATATTTCATTTTCCTATTATATTTCTGTATTTACTTTAATTCTTTTAGCATACTTTATACTGTATTTATACCTTATAGTATATAACAGTTGTGTTACTGAAGTTTGTATTTGCTGCACAATACACATGTATGAATGGTTGTATGTATGTGTATATATATATATATATATATATATATATATATATATACCTGTATATATGTGTGTATATATATATATACATATATATAAGGGATGTCCGATAATATCAGCCTGATATCAGCCAAATTTTTAATATTGGAACAAATTGTTTTACCACCGATATTCAAAATCTGACATTGCAAAGCTGAGGTCCTGGCATATACACTGGACACTCTCATAGGATCTTGCCACTTTAACGGCGCGTGATAAAAAAATCATCAAGGGGGGTTTTTTGCGGATAACAAAACTGTAATGTGTAATGACTGCAAGATGTCTGTGAAGATTCTCATTCATCCAGATCATGATAGGTCAAGATTTTACCCGCATCATCACAATGCGTTTTTATACGGTTAAGTAAAGCAAAACAACATGGAATGGACTGAAAAACAACGTAGCTGTCTGTCAACGAGTCAAAGTTAAGAACAATAACTGCCAGCCAAGAGCTAAAGCGATCAGACAAAAATCATGAAGTGAATCGTGCTGGATAATCAGCCATTATCTACCATTCAAAACATTGGATTCACTAAACGTGTGGATTTTCTCGAGCCAGGTCAGGCCTAACGTTATTCATGACTCCTCGGATATTTACCAGTGAACTGTTAAGTGCAGTGTCTCGTCATCAACAAGGAGAGGAATTGTTTACACTGTGGCGAGGCTGAAATGCTTGTTTGTACTTTAAGGACTGTTTACTTTTAGACTAAAGCTGTTTGTGTGCTTATTTATTTTCCTATTGTTGTGTGGTTGCTGTTAATTATTGTTTCTGGGAAGTTATTCTGTCCAACACTAGACAACATTTGTTTACTTTAAATGCTGCACAAAGACACATAGGACATAGGACATAGGTTTCAGACAAAATAGTACACATAAATATTGCACTTTTCTATAACTTATGTTGAAGTTGTGTTTAATTTTTACACAGAGTGTTATTTACAGAATGTATTAAGATTCAGGGGACATACACATGTACATGCATGTGGGTGTCCATATGTACATACCTATGTTTGCGTATATATATCTATGTGTATATGTACATATATACAGTATGTACATGTGTATGCATGTGGTACGTGTGCATAGCTATACACATACTCAGAGAGATAAAAATACAAACTTAACATTATCTATCTATCTATCTATCTATCTATCTATCTATCTATCTATCTATCTATCTATCTATCCATCTCTTATCTATGTTGGCACCTTACAATGTTTACATTTTAGATAATATCTTCATTTAAAGTTTGTAGTGAATTTTGGCTCTACTCACTCTACCTACTTTTTTGACTCTCTGACCTAATTTATATTTTTTGCATTGGTTAATATCTAGTTTAGAAAATGGGAATGTCATGTTGCTTTTTAGGTGGGTTTTCTTTTTCTTCTCTTTTTTCTTTTTTAGTCCTGTGAGTCACAAGAACATCTTCACTTCACAAGAATGACGTGAGATTGAGCAAAGCAACATAAGGAAAAGATCACGGCCAATTCTTCTTATTTTGATGAGTCAGGACATCACCGTGAGACACTATGTAGACTATAAACCAGGACAGAAACTCTTCATATATACACTATGTATATACTGTATTTGCTTTGTCATTTAGCAATTGTGGCAGTAAATTCAAAAATACAGAATTGTTAGGGACATAGTGCACTCAGGTGAACAAAACAGCAGCATGTCACATGTGTCATTAGTTCTCCTAGCAGACTGTAGTAACATCAGATGGATGTAAAACTGCAGCAGAACTGTGCATACAAGCATGGAAGGAGGAGCTTCAGCCTGTTCATAGTACCCGGCTTATAGCTACGGCTAACTGGTAAATACCTAAGCTTTATTATGATGCATTATGTGTAATCAGGAACCAGTTGCTAAATGCAAAATAAGCTAATTGTATTAAATACTCTATAAAGCAGTTTATTATTATTATTATTAAATATAAACTCCAAAAAAGGCTTGATTACAAATGATTGGATTAAGCCAGCAGTCATCTGGTAAACAAAGACACAGAGAAATGGGGAGCGGGCCACAGAACGAAAACAGTGGAAAAATACTGGGCTTTGACCCATTTCCTGTCACGCTCTGTCCCTCCATCTTTACGTCTCCACTGATGTCCTTCCTTTGTGAGTGCATGTTCCCTCCAGTGTATAAATCACACTCACTTTGTCCACGGTAGGTCAAACCACCTGCGTTTAGTTCACCTTGCTGCAGGCATGAAAACACATCTGACCGAATGTGAGAAAATAAAGCAGGAGGTGGTTGGAGAGGGGAGGGTGCATATGGCGGTCAACAGGGGTGCAACTGAGAGTAAGGATGCATGATGTCCGTCGTCACCTGATGCTTTCCCCCAGAGAGCGTTAGGGAACTTCCTGATTCTACAATAGCAAACACTTTTGCCGACACTCTCGACTCTTTAGCTGCTCCTTCCTGTTGTCCACTAGTAGAGAACAAAAGGACAGCGTTTTCTGTATTGCAAAAACATAGCATCGTACAAGTCTCTGTGTTTACTCAGGCAGTGAAGAAGTTAAAGCTCGAGCCTGCCCTGCTGAACTTCCTGCCTGGTCACATGACCTCAAGAGATAACAGGGAAAGGGGACGTGATAGATATTAGTGGGGAGTCACGGGATACGAGAAGTTCTCCTGCGTGAGTGTGTATGTGGTATTTTGAACACAGGCAATTAATTTAAGTGGTGACCGATGTAATAAAAACATGGCTTCTCTTCGCTACAATCAATAATCAATGCAGTACAATACACTTAGACAAGTCTGGACTTGCAGACACCGTCGTTCTGCATGTGTGCGTTGTGTTGCAACTTTGCAACTGCGCACATGATTTCGATCGTCATTTCTGTTTGTCTAATCTGCCTGATGGACTTGCACACAGGTTGGGTATGATGTTCTGTTTAGAGAGTCTCAGTTGAGCGCTTCTTCTCTTTCCCACTGCTCAAACATCAACTTTAACTCTTTATTGAATTTAATGGTTTAGCACACTTTTTCCACAACTCTCCATTTTAAAGATAGAGCTGTGGTCAAGTCCATCCACTTTCTTTAAAGCAGTGGTGCCCAACAACTGGGCCAGGGACCGGTACATGGGTGAATAATGTTTCCTTTTGGCCCCATCTGGCTATTGCTTACACTTGGTCCATACTCATATCAACAAAAGAACTTAACAATAAAAATGGCTGGGATTCCATCATCAATAATGCAACTCAAAATGACGCAGATAGATTTAAACTGTTCGCATTGATAAGTTATTGATACAAGATAACCTTGTATACCAGTCTGGTGGCAGATAATTATGGGCTGCGTGCACCCATGCACAGTTAATTCAGGTAGGAAGATTTTATAGGTAGGAAAATATTTCAGAACACCGAAAATTTCATTTTATTAAGGGGTATTTATCTGCCACAACATAATGGCAGGTCTGTGAAAATAGTACAAGACATTAAACTGGTCCGTGGCGCGAAAAAGGTTGGGGAACGCTGCTTTAAAGCTTATGTTTGCCAGTAGTTAAGTGCTAACTGTGCTGTGTGATTCATCTGGTAGTCGTGGGGACTGCTGCCCCCACTAACCAGTAAGGGATTAGTAGAAATAGATGAATGAAGAGATTTATTACATAAGTAATTGCAAACACTAAGTGTTTGCGAACTCAAATGCTGATGCACATCCGCCACACCTGCTATAATCTAGGTTTAAAATGTGCAATATTTTTCTAGCAGTACCAGCAATATGTCTCTTACGCTGTACGAATTTCATAGTGATCAGCTTATGACTAGTGCTCTAACACTGTACCATCATAAGCAACTGCCAAATGTAATGTAATGTAATAAATGTACATCATAACAAGAAGAGGATTTTATTTTTTTGTATTTTTATAACAAAACTTTAATGAAAGTTATTTGAAATGCAAAAATAAACAAGAACAACATTGTGATCCACTAAGAAAGAGGAGGAGGAGGAAGAAGAAGCCGGTAGTGGGAGATGCACTGATGCTCACAGGATGTGAATAATGCGCAGCAAACTAATTTAATTTCCCTAATAGTTTGTGTCATTCTGTGATCACATAAAACAAAAGGTGACGACCACAATGTGTGTAGACCAGGAAATGTTATAATGGCCGTGGTCAGTCTGGTCTGTCAGTTCAGTCATGCTGCTTCCTGTTGTTTCCCTCATGTTCTTGGGTAAAAGGGCAGGATTTCATGTTTGATTTTCACACGATCGATTGTGAGGTAGTTGGGAGGTGATCATGAGGTGATAATTGCGTATCATAACCCTGCAAACACTGCACAACTTGGGTCACGCAACTCAAGCCGATAATCTGGCTTTCACAAATAAATAAAAAATCATCACAGGATACGCTGGTCGTCAAAGGCAATGCTTCAAAACGTAATTTATTTATCTATGTTATATAGCACTGGCTTCAAAGTAATTTGGGGCCAAATTAAATATACGATTTCGTCAAAGGGTTGGTTGGAAATGGAAGATTACTCTATTACATGCTATTGCAGTGTATAGTTATATATTTACGTAATATTGTTCATTGCATTGTAACAAAACATTTTTAATATTAAAAGCTGAGAAACTCTGCTGCATTAACATTATTAAATGCTTGTAAATTCCCGCGGGCCATACAAGATAACTCAGCGGGCTGCATTTGGTCCCCTGGCCTTGAGTTTGACATGTGTTATAGAAGGACAATGTCAGGGGTACCCACACCTTTTTGTCTACTTGAGCTACTTTTCAAATGATAAGGCTGTAGTGATCTACCTAGAATTAAAACTCTAAATATATTTATCTATATGAAGTGTATATCTTGTTCTCTACAATATGTTTTATATATATATATGTTATACTGTCGGAATCAATACCTACATTGGGTATTGAAATTTTTCCAGAATTCCCCAAAGGATACTCCCGAGGGAGTGAAGTTCTATACATCCATCCATCCATCTATCTAATACTCTCACTTTAGCCCAGTGATTAGCATCTTGAAAAATAATTAGATGTCAAGTTTTAATTACAATACATTTTTTATGTTATTGCTCAGGATCTACCTACACTCCTTTGTAGATCTACTGGTAGATCCCAACCTACCTATTGGGCACCCCTGAAATACAATGAACATTTAACAAAAAAGTGTCCATTCCATTGGTAGTCCCTCTGCAACTACACTGACATTATTTTGAAACACTGTAGTTCTTAAAAACCGATACCTTGAATATTGACAATTTAATTCACTTCGTAACCCACTGGCCCCCAGGGACCACCTGCCACTTGCTTTGTTTTAGCTCCACATCTGTTATGTCTCTCAAACACTGTCAGTCCTGCTCTTATCTAACTGCAGATAAGATGTAAATGTCTCTATCAAGCAAAGTCACACAAACAACACTCCCTCAGTGTACTTTGGTTAAGTGTGTGTGTGAGCCGTTGTGTTGTGTTGCCAACGCTGTGTGGGCAGCTTCAGACTCTTTGCAGGAGAAAGCCAAGTACACAGAACCAATCTTTATATTGTGCCAGGAAACATTCATCACTATAATTAGAATGGAGAGGGAGAGCAGTTGAGCAGTTCTTACAGTGGACTCTGCAGACAAAAGCAGACGTATGGTGATATATATTATCCAAAAAGGGTTTAGTTGTAAGCAGTGGTATATATTATACATACAGTCATGGAAAAATTTATTAGACCACTATTTCTTAAATTTCTTGTCCATTTAAAAGTCTGCTTCTGCTTAATCTACATTAATCTGGACAAATATAATAACAACAAAAAAGGCTCATAATTAACGTCACGTCAATAGCAATAACATTGTACGGACGAATACAGTACTTTTAGTCATTGCATGGTTTTGTGTTCATTGTTTCCCCCAGGTGATAAACCTTTAGTGGAACAAGGTATTAAGATGAACAAGGAATTGAAGAAAACAGCAGAGTGGTCTAATCATTTTTTCCATGACTATGTAGAATGGAC
>JAFBJS010002012.1:2487-33725 GCA_016785265.1 Paraplagusia blochii | reverse complement strand
AACCTTTAGTGGAACAAGGCATTAAGATGAACAAGGAATTGAAGAAAACAGCAGAGTGGTCTAATATTTTTTTCCATGACTGTATAGAATGGACTGACCCAACACCTGCAGAAAACAGCTGATCAACATTGTCCACTCTGTAGTACTTTATACCTTATATTATAACAGTGTAGATGCAAGGCCACAAATATCTGCAGCTATTCATCATAAATCACTATGTTTAAAGCAGTCTGGCACTCAATCTGCCAAATGCCATAAGTCACAACACTGGTTTCACCAGTGATAAAATAAAAAAAAAAACAAAAAAAACAAAAACAATCAGCTTTGATGCCAAGTCACGCAGTTTGCAGATATCAAATGTTGCCCAACCTTGACCCTACAATTCCACTCGGATATAAAGCTGCCCTCGTTATGGCTCAGTGATTCACACATTGGCATGTTTGGACCGACTAAATGCTTCAATGCTTTTTGGTGTGTGTACGTGTGCTGGTGTGTGTACACATGACATGTCAGTGTTGCATCAGCTCCTGAGAAAGCCGTGCCATGTCCCCTCGGGTCACCACCCATCCTCGGAAAACTGGTAGTGGCAGCTGCTCGATGCCACCAGGTCTTGATCTCTGCCGTCTACTCACACTCACTAACTACTTCACACAGGCCACAGTTTGTCTCTGCTGGAGTCCACTGTCAAAATCTCCCCCAACAGCCACTGCCGCTGCTCTATTCAAGCTGCACTCACCGAAATATCCGCAGCACATTGACAGAAATCAATAACTAAGGACTTAATGATTATGGCTGATGTAGGCACCAGAGCTAGGGAGGTAAAATCACTAATCACTACCTGCCAAGCTAGTAATTAACTATTTATTATGTCTGAACAATAGGGTTCCATCATTTCCGGACCGACAGATATCATTTGGCTTATTGTCAGCTGACTTTTGACTCTTAGTAACAGCAATTGGCTACTTTGGAGCTTTTATTGTAACTAATTAAGTATAATGATTGTCTAGTTTCCATTTACTCTTTTAGTAATAAAACCTATTTAGGTGAACACAACGCTGATAGACAGGCAGGAGTTGAGGCGAGACACAGAAATTTAAGGAATCTACCTAGGTGGAAAACTCTACATATATATAAATATATCCTATATAAACTGGATATCTTACTCACTACATTATGTATGTACTGCACATGTTATACTGTCTTACTCAACACCTATATGATTCTCACTTTAGTCAAGTGATTAGCATCTTGAAATATAACTAGATCTCTGGTTGAAAAATATATTACGGTTAGATTCAACATATCTTAATAGTAAATGGTTATTACATTCTAGAATTTACAGAGAACCGTCTTTGCACATTCTTTAACTTGGGTTTTAAGGAGTTTTTAAAATTAAAGTTACTGTAAATATCGCAGATAGTTGTATGTATTTCACAACGTAGAAGAAAAATATTGAGATATTTTTCCTGCATTTCCCTTAATCTACACATAGTATGATAAAATAATTTAGGAATTGATACTGATCTTGATCTTTTGTCTCCATCCCTTACAATTCAGTCAGTTCTGCAGCAGAGGACAACTTAGGCCCAGATAATAAAGACTAATAAAGTCCACATCTATACGTGTCAATGGTAGAGCTGAGCATGGGCAAAATGCATTGGGCAAACTGGATAAAAAAAGGTGAAAATGGATCATTTTCACCGTCACTTTCTTCAATCAATTACTACTTTTCACACACTGACATATGATATTGCGGGATTACTCCGATACAAGAGACTATCAGGACACAAGGGCTTGTAATCAATAAATGTGGTGTATTGTGATACAGCAGGGCAAATCCATCAAGAGCTACACAAACATAAGTATACACGCACACACAACCAGTCTGTGCTGGAGAAATCATTAACACCACAGTTTGCCTAAAGGAAAAGATTGAAGGCAGATTAAAAAGAAGAATGCATACTTACTAGCAGATTATGGGGGATTATCATTATGTCACAAATGGCTCATATGTTCTGCTTTCATGCTAATTACTCTTATTACTCTATAGACTTATTTTCCTTGTAATTGACAGGATGTTTAAATGTTCAGCTTTTTAGGCTCCATGCCTGAAATTCTTGGGGTGTTGATCGTCAGGAACGTCTGTATCTTGTTGGTACCCTTTCTGGGCTAACTCAGCGGTGCTTAGTCTTTTTGGAGCTACCCAACCACACCAGTTTCATATGCGCATTCACCGAACCCTACCCTACGTGAGTCGGTGTGTCTTGACCTCCGTGGTGTCTTGACTTCTGCGGCAGGGGCTCCACCGAACCCCAGAAACCGACTCACCGAACACCTAAGGTTCGAAAACCACTGGGCTAACTGATGTTGGGGTTAGGTTAAAGTTAGGGCTAATGTGTTTGGCCCACATAAATTAAACATAATAATACCATCACAAGAATCCCATTAGACAACATCCAAAACATTGTGATACTATAAAGCGAGTATGTACAAACTGTTCTACAAAGCTTTTAGTTCCAACCAACCAAGAGCACATAGCTGTCTGATGACTGAGGTCAGTTGATAAAACCTGTCAAACAGGTGTGCTACAGCTTGATTGGAACAAAAACCCGCAGCTACAGTGACCCTTTGTGGAAGGACATTTTGGACATGCCTGCCATAAAGACTTAAGTAGGTTTCACACTGTGGTGAGATCATGGGGTATATACGTCTGACATGTTGCCAGTTGTACAAATGATGAGAGAAGCCTGCCTGAGAGGAACTTCAGGTCAGGCCACTGTCACTAAACTTTTTTTGTTAACCTGTCCTAAGGACCCACTTACACCTTTTTGCATACACTACTTTGTATAAAACCCTTTGCAATTGTGCTAGTTTAGTTCCAAGACCCACCGGGAGAGGTAGCAACCCTTCCTAGACTGTATATAGGGAGATCACAGAACTGGCAACACAGCTGCAGCCTCTGACGTACTTGAGCGCAATGAGAGCAATCAAGCCTCTCTTTAGCCAGGTCCTAGGAGAGTGAACAGAGGAGTGCACTTTGGCCAAGAAGAATGGACTGTATATGAAAGCCTGGCACAACGCAGAAGAACATTATAGTAAAGACCATCAATCGCCAGAAGTATAGCAATTCTGAGGAATTGTCCGTCTGTCCGTTTTCATCCTCCTATCCATTACTGGGTCACGGGGGGTAGCAGTCTCCACAACTGCTACCCTTACTGCAGGTGGTGAGCCCACTGGAAGTCAACCACCCAAACCGGGATTTGAACTTGCCCAGGAGGTGAACCCTGGAGTTTCAAACCAAAGAGACAGAGATATTGTCTGAGGCATCGTACGCCTTAAAATTAGGGTAAATCGTTGACAAACACAGGAAGTTTACAGCAACAACAGAGCTAAGCAAATTGAGGAGAGGGTGGACGGCAAACTACTTCATCAATATTGGAAATTTAAAATGTATTTAGCAGATACCCCAATATAGCAATACCCCATCAAGATTGAAATGAAAAAATCTAAAATGTGCTGAGAGAGCAAAACGAGAACCAAAAAAGTAGACTTTGTGCACAGGCCATCCGCTTCAAACTCCTGGACCCCATGCCACTTCATCCCTGCAACTTGTCAAATTCAGCCTGCAATAACAACTTAGTTTCTGTTGGACACCTCTGTAGTACAACGTTTCCCTAAGGACTTTTATAATCTTGTTACAGTTTTCAGCCTTTTCATGTAACCTTCGAGGATGATGTTGAAGAATGTCTCCAAGAATATCTTACTTGACGCGTCAACGCGTTAACTTCAGCCCACCCAATATTAAGGAAGGGTAAATACATCTCACACACAGTACAATCAAGACGTTGAATAAAGCCATAAACTGACAAGTACTTCCTTCCGTATACCAAGCAGATAAAGCGGAGTCTGCACTTAATGCGCCTTCTGGGACTGCAGCCCACTCCTGAGTGGGTCTGTGTTTTCTCTCTAGGCCTGCAGGCAGTTGGCATCACTTGAAAATAAAATCATGATGACAATAACTTCTTACCAGTAATAACAGTCATCACATCGGATGATAAATGGCCGCAATTCTGTCATTCATTTTTAATATTTGTTTAAAACTTGCATCACCAGAAACTTATATTCATTTCTCACATGAAGATGGAGTTCAGCAAATGCAGCTGCATTTACTCATAATAATGGCTTCTTCAATTCACTGCTTCACTATTACAGTCTGAAAATAACTAGTAACTAGTAAGTATTTTACAATGTACTATGAAAATTTTCATGTAGAGTGTCAACACTTTATCTCCTGTACCCTGTACAACGGAGGTGTCAAACTAATTTTTATCAGTGGTCCCCGACCTTTTCTGCACCGCGGATATTTTCTCTATAATAATAAAAATGACCGTAAATCCACTGTGTAATCTTGTGTAACTTTATTAGCAACGTCCCTGTGACGTCGCACCAACAACAGAAAATGACATGAGCAACATACCTTCAAAATAAGACACAACACAAAAACAAAGTGTATGAAAATACTCGTGACTCACAGCAGGACTGAATGAATGGGAGCCCTGAGCTTGGTTTGGTGTAACGAGACAGTACCATCTTGGTGTTATGGGAGACAATGAAACCCGAAGTGTGCTACTTTGGTCCAGTTTGTTCCGTAATTTTGTTTTGGTTGTCGTCACTGCAGGAAACCCTGCTAGCGGGATGTATCACGTGTCCTGCTGTGTCTAGGACTTGACATGCGTCAAGTGAGACGGATGTAACAGAGAGATTCCGGCCAAAATAAAACGTCATTAAGACTCGGACAATGAATCAAACAAATTATGTGAATTTTTTTCTTTCTGTGCGACCCGGTACAAAGTGACCCACGGCCCGGTACCGAGCCGGGGCCCGTGGTTTTGGGGACCACTGACATAGATAACACAGTTTCCTTGAAGGTCCAGTTGTAAATGGAATACTACACAGATGTAACTGCTCCATAATGTATTAATACATGTCACTGCAGTTAATAATGACTTCATTAAAGTTATGAATAGAGTAATAAATCAACTTTTAATTCATCGGGTTAAGAAACTCTGCTCTATAGACAATTGAAAAAACCTTGTCAAGCCCCTGCGGGCTATACCGGATTATTTTGTGGTCCGGATTTGGCCCCCAGGCCTTGAGTTTGACACACATGTTGTAGAAGCCGTCACTGTCGTCCGGTTTGAACACGACACCAGAACCGAGCGAAATCTTTGCAGATTATTTAGTTACTTTGAGACGTGTTCTGCTTCCTGCTTGGGTTATGGTTTTCAAAATTGAATTAGTTTTGTTAAACACTTAACTTTTCTCACAGCTGACACCAGGCTGACCTTGGTGACTGAGGGCGGAATGACAAGCTGATCCAGCTCAGCTTGTACTGAAACACAACACTGATTGGGTAACACGGTGAACAAGGTGTGAGCCAGTCAGTATGCATTGTGCAACCCTGACGTTGACAGTTATTAGATCACAGAGAGCTCAGAGCGAGGACTTCTGTCAGTAAACCAAATGATTTAACACGTTCTCAGCTGGGTTCAGTTGTTGGTTCTATTTGTGAAGCTGAGCTCATCGGTCCATTATTACCTCTTCTTCCCATGGCTGCTCCCTTCCGGTGTCACTACAACCTTGCATGTCCTCCCGTCTCAGCCTTGATGGTCCTATATCATTCACTATAAGGGCTTTTACCAAAATGAAGCTGACTTCAGCAGAGGTACTGTGGTCGAAAAGTAAGGGACTCAAACCTCCTCAAAGGATTGGACCGAACCCATGGTCCTGGCATATAACTAGTAATATCTGATTACAATGATTGGCCAGTAGCTGCCCCTCCCTGCACTACAGCTGGAATGACTTTTCACAATTTGTCATTTATCTTAACATTAACAAACAAGTTGTACCCAGGTTAGAAAGGATAGGAAGGAAAAGGATTGTGATTTTGTGACATAGACCACATAATACTACCTCTGGTGATGTAACGTATCACCAAAGTGAACAGTGGGCAGCTTTGAGTGTCCTGGGAGCAGTGGTTGAGGACAGTGCCATGGTCAGTGGACCTCAGTGGTAACCAGGCAGCTTGTGGATTGGTTTCCTAACCTCTAGGCCCAAATTAGTTAGTGACTTAATGAAATTATGTAGTCAGTGACTGAGGTGAAATTTCTTACACATTACTGATCCTAAAATCTAAATGATTTTATATTTGTGCAGATGTATTTCCACTTGAGATTTAGCCTTTTCTGGACTGTAAGTTGCACTTTTTTCATCCTTTGGCTAGGCAGCTGTGACTTATATTTTGAAATACATAATTTCACCTTCACCCAATTTCGAACTGACACTAGAGAGCACTTGTGTTACACACTTGGTCAAAGTAACATTTTATTATTATTATTCGTTATGCTGCGCTATGGCAATGGATCAGTTCTTTGGTGATATTATTATTATTTCAGGTCAGCTACTGTGATAAAAGAACATGATCCTTATTGATTTGGTCAAATTTGTTCAGGGTTTTGTGTTGTTTTGTCCATTTAGCCAGGGGGAATTCTGTTTCTAAAAAAAACACTTTTATTTTGGAAGCAGATGAATGCCGATGCTGCTACAAACAATCGTGTTGTACTGTTATCGCTTATCCCTTATTCTCACATCAACCTAACATCAACTTGAAAGCCGACTCTGGGCTAAAAATATCTTGATGAAAGGAAACAGTCACAGGTGGAGTTTTGTGACGGATTCAACATTTCAGATGTGACAGTGACTTTGTGTAACACAACAACAGGTGTGTGTTTGACAGGGAGAGAAGGAGAGTGATAGTGAAACATTAAAATGGTCAATACTTTTCCATGTCTCACTCTTTTCTCCCACACTTCCTGTGACAAAAAGAAGGAACATTCCTCTGAGTGACTCACTCCCCGCTCTTTCATCACTCAGGCTGTGGTTAAATCTATTTTATTTGCTGCCATCCGATCCTTTTCAACGCCTTACCAAACATGCTTAACCTACAAAGACTTTCACTGTACTCTGCACTGTGACTACTCTTAGCTGTCTTCCTGTTTTCTCCCATCTTGGATCAATCCACGCGACATCTTTACAATCCTCACACGGTCAGTCAGTGGGTCAGACTACTGTCTGTGATGACTCACCCCTATTCAAACAGGAAGCTGACTGCGTGCGTGCGTGTGCTTGTTCAACATGCGCAACCACATGAAACCCGTTAACGGCATGCATGCGTGTCTGTGTCTGTGTAAATGTGTGTGCTTGTGTGGTAGAGGGAGGTGTTCACAGGGGCACAGTGGGGTCTTTCACTCCTGCAGTGTAACAAACACTCTTTGTTTTGCATAGTGTAGTAGTGATTGGTATTCACACCTGTTATACACATGTTACTCATGTGTGTTTTGTTGTGTGTGAGTCCATTGGCAGTGTCAACAAAAATATATATTTCATTTTAGTTCAAATTGATTGCTTGATTGACTTTTTAGTTATTAACACATGCACACCTGACTATTTTACGATACAACAAAGTACTTGTATTATTGTATTGTATTATTATAACTGAGTTATATCGACTGTGTTTTGGCAAGAAAACCAAGCCAAGTTCTATAAAATTTGTAATTAATTAAAAATTGTAATTAAAATAATAAAAAAATAATTAAAATTACCACAAGAATCATTACATTATTATCTGGGTGTAACTCCAGGGGTAGACATAGGAAAGAGATACATAACTGACACTACAGATTAAATGTGATGCACTGTAAATAAAAAAAAAACAGCCTTGACTTAGTTGTCGTATTCTTCTGACATGGGTCCAAATCACACAAAACCTTATATAGAAATGTATTTGGTTGTGGTCGTGTGGGTGACCATCAAATCACAGTGGTTGGACAGACAGAATGGTAACAGGTGGTCCTGATAGGTTTGTGTTTTTCCATCATTTTTGTCTATATATGTTATGTTTATATGCTTGGCTTTATGCATGGCCATTCAGAGCCCAGAAAACATTTAAAAATGTCTATGCAGCAGAGTTTCTTAAACTAATACATTAAAAGTTGTTTTATCACAGTCAATCAGTTGATGTATTGAGCACATTTCATGCACAAAGCAAACTCAATGTGCTTTGCTGAGTTGTTTAACAATGTCAACAATCAATGTTTACAACACCCGCCCCTTATAGACCCATGAAGGGGTTGAGGAACAACTCCCAAGAAAAAAAAAATAGAAAAAAAAGGGGAGAAAACTAGGGAAAAATCTCAGAAGGACAGAGGAGGGGATCCTCACTCACTAAGAAATTAAATATACAATTTTCTTTACATTTACAAAAAAAAAAGTGTTCCACACCAGGACCCCTCGTTATCAGCACCCAGAGGGCGTTCTTGCCCCAAGAACCATCGGCACCAGTACAAGAGCAACACAAGTGTCACAGAGTGACACAGCGGCAAAGACCTGGTACAGGGAACTCCACGAGAGGGTAGGAAGGCACTGGATGTAGAGAGTGCAGGCATTGCAAAGTAAAACAGGAGTCAGAGTGACTATTGGGTAATTTTAGGGGGTAGAGAGGGTCCAGGTGGAAAACCGCAGGATCCGAGGGCAGAAGTATGAGGGCTGCTGGTTAAAAAAAATAGTCTGATGTCGTTGCACTAGTCGTTTCTTGGTTGATGTGTTTAAATGTGTTTTTGATATATTGTATGTATGTGTTGTATTGTATGTGTATTTTAAATAATTAATGTTAATTGAATCACATAAAGGGATATAATCATAGTAAAAAAAAACAGAAGACAAGATACTTTACTTCAATTCAACTATTTACTTAAACCTGTGGATTAGACGGATTAGACAAATGCTCCACATTCTTCCCCTTAAGAGAAAATAGGCTCATTGTTTAAGGTGCCAATGATCTCTGATTGTTCTTATCATGTACAACAACAGCACTTTGGGGTTATTTTCCCAGTGTGTAAGTAGCATAGAATAACAGGGAATACATACTTGAAAAACACACGCTCACCGACATCCTAATCCTGACCCTCCTACATTTTCCATAGCCTCATACTCTTCCCTCTTTTTCCTCCACTGAATTCTTGGTTTTGTTGCATTCCTGCTCACTAATCCTGCCTCATAACTCCATCTGTGTTTATGTGTGTCAGATTATGTGTCTGTGCAGCCACGTAGGACCCTGGAGTTTGGGTATCGGGCCGCCCACTCGAAACACTGTTAACCATGTAGCTACTGGTCAGCACTGTTAAAGCAGACTCACTATGGTATGCTTCACTGCAACATGAAGCCACAATTAGAAATAAACTATGACTCCACTGGAACTTGATCATTTTACAGGAGTAAAGCCTGTAAGATTTGTGACCTTGTTGAATGTTAAAGACCAATCCTTTCCTAGGTCACTTTCACATAGCACACAGAAAGCTGATAATAGCATGGGGCTCCTCTATCAACAGACAAAGTCGACAGGACCTTAAGAAAACATCTTTGAACTAACAGTTTCCGGTTTTGTCAGGCTTGGGTGTTTACCCTTGGGTGTGAAAAATAGACTGAAAAGAACAGAAATGATCAACTCTTTAAGGTCCAGGTTGCAAACCTGTTCTCGCAAAGCAAAAATTCCTTTTTGGTAACAATGAACTGCAGTCAAAAGAAGACCTTTGAATCGAAAAACAGGAATGGCCTAGAGAGCTGGCAATTTTGCAAAACTTTTGCAAAAAGGGACACCCACACTGCGTTACAAAAGAAAAGAAGTCAATTCTAAGCGAACACTAAAGTTTGGTATTTGTTATCGGTGTAAGTTTACAGTCATTATCCTAAGAAACTCCTTTTGTTTGGTGTGGGGAAAACATGTTCTTGGCATTGGGGTGCCATTTGGATCAAATACATATTCATTCATTCATTCATCGTTATCTGTTCATACCAGTTCGCAAGGGCAGCAGCAGAGACTGCCACACAAATCACACTGCACCACCCTGTAAGCCTTCGTAGGCAGTTGGTGGCCTAGTGGTTAAGGAAGGGTCTGCAAGGTGCCCGGTTCGAATTCCCCTGCTGCCAGGTTACCACTGAGGTCCACTGAGCATGTCACCGTCCCCACTCACACAACTAAAAGTTTCCCACTGTTCACTTTGGTGATGGATTAAATGCAGAGGTCGCATTTCATTGCGTGCAGTTGTGTACGTCACAATGTGACAATGACAAGGAGTTTGCTTTCCTTTCCTTCCTTTTCCTTGTGGGTGGAAGTTAGGATCAGGTACATACAGTATCTATGTCCGAAGGAAAGTGATATATATTTTTATTTCTTCTTGTTAAACTAGAAGTTTGGGATAAAAATGTCAAAAATGATCCTTATTCCCACACGGAATATGGGAAGCACACAGTGTTCTTTGCATCAGGCACAATATTGTCTATAGACTTTCTATTGTCCCTGTATCTATGAGTAAACTTAGCTTAAAATACACAGTAAGGGTTTTTTTTTACATGCAATGTGAGATTTTTTTAGTGAAATTGACACAACCGATTTCTCCACTTCATGGTTAACCAACATAAACATTTTACAAGGCTTGTTGCCATGGAGTCGTACAAAGACGTATAGCCACACTAGTGTTTCTTCACTCATGTTCTGACTAAGTGGCTGCATGAATTTATCACATGCTGACCATTCACAGCAGGTTTGGAGGATTGATAAAGCTCATTATGAATTCCCCTAATAAATACTATGTGATTTATTTGGTTGTTAAAATGTGCTTTCACAACAGGAGAGACGGCAGTGACCTGAACATGACAGGTGAGAAATAACACAGAGAGGAGTCAGTAGGACAGAAACAGAGAAGGAAAGAGGCAAAAGTTAAAAAATTAAAACATTCTCCACCTCTTTGTGCCTGAACAGGGTTGCCCCAGTTCCTACTCTGCTCTCTGACCGACTGAACACCAACGCTCTGGTTACACTGTTGAGCAGCACGTGCTCCACAGCTCCCTGCCTAAATGAGCTCAATGCGTCTCCATCAGCGAAGAGACTGTAAATTAATCTCTTTGTTGTCTAACATCTCAGGCAGAGGTGGGACAAAGGAAAAGAGGGAAACTACTGTGCAGGAATGCCAAAAATAGAAAGGGTCATTCCAGCTGAGTGAAGAATGTGTTTTCAAGAGCGCCATATAATGGGCTGATGTGAAGGGAAGGTGATTCAAGCGAAATAAATCATTACAAGTGTTGGGTTTCACTTTCTCGAGACAAACACCATCACTGAATATGCAGCGGTGAGTTTTCCTCTTAGGATATAGACTTGGACTAAGTGAATCACAAGATGATTGAATAAATGAATTGAACTAAACGCTGACAAAAAGACGTTTTTTTTGTTGTATTACAAAAATTCTTGCTGAAGTGATGAACACTAGACGCACTTTCCTGACAAATGGCATAGCATTGCTGGCAGACAATCAAAGCCCAGCACTCTGAAAGATCTCTGCAGGCCATTTAATCACTTCTGTTGGCACATTTATTATCGCCATGATCTCATGGGATATCCCTTTAGAGTGGAGTTAAAAAAAAAAAGAAGTTGGTAAAGAACAATATCGAGTAAGTTTCTTTAAAAGTCTTGAGATTGATTTTTCTTGGTGCATTTTTTTTGTCAAATAAACTCCTTCCATTTGCCCTTCCAGCATCAACTTGTTTTCCACACAATGCACTGCCAGGAATTCTCCAAACTAGTTAGGCTGTGTGTTCCTACTGCTCGGAATAGAATATAGGTCAAAGCCAGCTCAGGAGAGTTGACATGAGCTTACCAACTAACTACAAACCACAGCCGCCAGGGTACATTATAGCTGCTGGGAATCACCAGGAGGTTTGGTGTTCAACTGTGTAGTAGTAGTAAGGTACTTAACCTGGTGCATTCAAACCTCAACCGCTAGTCCACCACTGCCACCACTGCCACCACTATTCACTCATATACGGTAGTTATATTTCGTAAGATGCCACATAGACAGCCAGCCAGTTTGTGAAGACCTCATGCGAGATAACTTCCTTTATTTGTTGTATTTGTCATTTGCTGAATTTCCTTAACCAAATAACTGCTGGGAGTCAACACAATTTTCTTTGTTAATTTCTACTAATTGAGGTTTTAGGGGGAAAAAAACACTAAATCAATTGCATATTTAAATTGTATAAATTAAATTACTAATACAACCTTTAAAATCCAGTATCACAAGTAATTCCAGTTCAGGGCTTTGAACCAGTTCAAGGATCGAAACTGGAAACTTGTGGCAGTTTGGTTTTTTTCCTGCTCTTGGTCTCCTAGTCTAATCTGTGGTAGCCTACAATGGATGAGGTCCACTTCATGTCACGTTTTATGACCAGAGAGAGTGGGGAGGACTGTCTAACTCAGACCTGGGCAAACTAAGGCCCGGGGGCCAGATGTGGCCCGTTTGGCATTTTAATCCGGCCCGCCAAACTTGTCCAAATTATACTGTTAAATTATATTATCTTTATCCTTCTACCTTTTCCCAGCAAAAGCCAGCATTTCTCCAATAGATGGTCTCAAAGAGGCTCAAAGCATTTCACCTTCATTCTATACTTTACTCATTATTTATTTTAGCTCACGCAAAATACCCAATCTTTCCGATCCTGACCTGGCCCGTGACTCTAAATTTTAGTACCACCTGTGGCCCACGGGTCAAAATATTTGCCCAGTCCTGGTCTAACTACTCTCACATCTCCAAGACAACAATAAGAGGTTAATATTGCAGTCTGTCAATATGGAAAATGTTAGTTTCAGACACAATATTGCTTTAACAGTCTGCCTAACTAGACTGGTAAACTAATTCTGTATACCATGTTTGTGTTAAGAAACAACAAACAATTCTGAATCCAACTTTAAAGGATGTGGAGCCTAAATTAAGGAACCAAGGCGGTATTTTGCAAAGAAATATTCAACGAGGGACAAAAACTCTTACATGTATATTTAAAAATGCTTATTGTTGTTAAGCAGCTGACAAGGAACATAATTAACTGTTCCAGTAACGATATTTTCTTGTTCTATCCAATTCGGAACGTCAATTTTGTGTTGGAACCCAAAAACTATTAACGTAAAAACACCGTTCTTACGTCTAAAGCCCTGCTTCAATGGCATTACAATGACATAAGCGGGGATTTGCAGGCAGGCATTAATATTTGATCAGATACATTTACAGGTGTGCTTTAAATCGGCCTCAGCCAATCAGAGCATAGATCCGAGGCTGCCGGCTCCAGTGAGACTATAAAGCTTCTTGTTGCCACATTTAGTTCATTCACCTGTGGTTGGGTAGCGGAGAGAAGTTGGTAAGAAATGTGCGCTCGGTGTCGTAAGACGCCTCGCAACGAACACGGTGTCGCGTTAATGTGTCTGCCTCCATTACCTCGTGTGCTCGCACTCACACATGGCCCACACATCACATCGCACCACATCACACACATTGTACTGTAGGAGAAGCCCGGCTAGGCCGAGAGCAGCGACTGTGGGCCCCGCCGGTGCTTCTTTGTCAACACTTTTCATAAAGAGAGGGAGACAAAGAGCTGATAAACTGATTTCCTTCAGATCTATTACTTAACACCGCCGACTAATCGATGGCTTCGATCGGAAACTGGAGGCCGGGTATTGTTGTTAGGGGGGGTGTCCTTACCTCACAGTCGTACAGGTCCGTTAGCTGGTCGATAATCCACTCCTCCAGGTTCAGTCTCTTCCTCAGCTCCTTGCGGTCGTATTTAACCGTAACACGTCCCTGCTTCCGAACCGGCGTCTCCGGCTCCTCCGCCGGCGTTTGGAAATAAACCCGGGGCTGGGGGCTCGTCTCCGGACTCGTTACAGCTGCCATGGTTCGCTCGGTTTTCTTTACGGAGGGGAGCCGGGGAAAGGAAAGAAGGAAGGAGGAGTAGGAAGAAGGAAAGGAGCAAAAGCCGGTGGTGTGAAGGAGAGAAGGAGGAAAAGCAGTGAAAACGCCGGTACTGATGGATAAGGAGTTTTTAAAAAAAAATCCAGAGAAGAGCACAGTGCTGTCGGGTCGCTGGCTTTGTTCGTCCAAAAAAAATCCCTTTTTTATACGTTAACTCGCGGACACAAAATCTTCCGAAGAGGAACGAAAACTGTAGCCGGTTAATGTGCTATTTACAGCATGTGGACTCCGCTGTGTCTAAAAGGCGACGCGGAGGAGGAGGTGGTGGTGGTGGAGTCAACTCTGGCTTTAAGACTTCAATACAAAGGGAAATCACACGTCGCTCTGTCTCTCCCTCTCCCCCTGTTTCTCTCCCTCTCACTCTCTTTCTCCCTCCCTCACTTTTGTGCGTGCTACCGAACGTGATTCGACGAAACTCGAGAGCACACGATGTTGTACGACTGAAAAAGAGGGTTAAAAAAAAACTAAAGGAAGTCACTCCAGGGTTTCCCCCCTTCTCTGGTCTTCCTCAGTTTTCCATTCGCTCCACTTCCCCCACTCTCTGAACTTTGAGACCCCACACCCCACCCCCCCTCAGCAACCCGCACTGTAAAGTGAGACTAAAACATTATTGCACACATAGTATTACAGTAGTACAAGTATCAAAGTAGGGGAAACCAAAACCATGGACAACTGAACTCATCACTTACCATGGGTATTAAACTTGGGGTTTTCTTGTTGTGATAGAGAGATAGATAGGCAGAGTTAAAGATGCTGAGATTCTCTTTAGGAGAGACAAGGATGGACAGGATCTGGAATGATGTGATTAGAGCAGGCCTGGGCAATTATTGTGACTGGCGGGCCACAAGTGGTACAAAAATTTGAGTCATGGGCCAGGTGAGGATCAGAAAGATTGAGTATTTGCGTAAACTAAGATAAATGACGAGTAAAGTATTGGATAAAGCCAATCATTTAGACTATCTATGGGGGAAATGTTGGCTTTGCAGGGAAAAGGTAGAAGGAAATGATAATTAAAAGTTGAAATTTGGACAAGTTGGGCGGGTCGGATTAAAATGGGCCACATCTGGCCCCCGGGCCTTAGTTTGCCCAGGTCTGTATTAGAGGGACCACAAGGACAGGAAGGTCAGGAGAAAAAGCAAGAGAAGCCAGATTGAGATGGTTTTCATTGGTAGAAGAATGTTCCTTGAGATGGCGCTCCCAGGTAGGAGACAAACAGGAGATTGGTGGTTGCAGTGAGGGAGGACATGGAGGTAGTTGGGGTGAGAGTAGAACATACAGAATACAGGGGTTAGATTGAAAACATTGATTTGCTGTGGCAACACCTGAAAAAGCCAAGCTGAGACAAGAAGTGGTATTTGCATATGAATGGTTAGAGAGACTACCAGTAGGCAGAGGACAAGAGGCAGAGATTCTCTTTAGGAGAGAAAATTGAACTAACATTGTAATATGTGAATATTCACCAAAATGCACTCTAGAATTAGTATTCTAGTTTTCCATTTCCATTAAAAATTGTGTACTGGTAATTAAAGAGAGCTGAGATTCTCTTTAGGAGAGACAAGGATGGACAGGATCAGAAGTGAAGTGATTAGAGGGACAACACAGACAGGAAGGTTTGGAGAAAAAGCTAGAGGTGACAGATTGAGATGGTTTGGACATGTTCAGAGGAGGGACAGTGGATTTATTGGTGGAAGAATGCTAGAGATACAGAAAGAAGAAGAACATATATATATACACACACTATATATATATATATATTTTACATATACATATTTTTTCCCATACACAGACACATTCTGTATATATTTTCCTGAGTGAGTCTCCCTAGCTGAAATTTGCAGATTGACAATTTTAGGTGAAAATGAAGGTGTTTTTTTTTTTTCCTTTTCAAATCCATAAGTGTTGTTTGCACCCGTGTGCAGACAGGAATGCCCGAAAGCTACTGTAATAAGCTGTAGTTCTGATCTTTTGATGGAGTCACATGATTGATCTCCACCATCTCAGTGTAACCTTTTTTGCTGGGGGTAGCTATGCAACACCCATTGTTTCCCTTGATACAGGACTGTCCTACTCATTCTCAAAGCAGGTCAATATCAAAAAGTTTTTTTGTTTATTTTAACACTGCTATCATAAACTAGCATGATTGAAAGTATTATGATTTTTTTTACATTGGTATTGTTTTGTTTTTTATATGATGTTCACAAATAATGAGTACTGTGTTTTTTGTAAATCTATTTACAGAATAATGGACAGAAATTAACAATATTGCATTTATGAAGCACAGTGATAATCTTCCATGGAACCATGCTATGATGATAAGTACTCTGGCCTGTCTGGTTTCTAGAACCTGTGAGAATGTTACTTCTCCACTTGCATAATAAAACAAATTATTTTGTGTTTGATATGCATGTGAGAAACCCCAAACAGGTTTTTACAGCCCCTAGCTATATGACTGTTTTAAACAATATTTGTATTTAAATTTCACTTAGAAACCAGTTACAAAAGCCCCTTGGTCTACATGTGAGCTGGTTTCAGTTAACAACACCAAACCCACTTTGCAATGGTCTTTTTGTCTTATTTGAGAATGGTTTTGCTTTTTATTACAATGTTATACACTATTCATTCATCTTTATTTGCTAATCTGTTTCAGGGTCTCCATGACTGACACCCAAATCACACTGCACCAAACTGTGAGACTTTCTGTGTGTGGTGAGCCCACTGGGAATTTTATAAAGTACAATGTAGCAAATGCAGGATTAACGTCAAGTGTTTTATATTTTATGCCTGTTTGACTAGGGGGGAAAAAAGTTGTGTCACGATAACAATAGAAATTCTTCAAAATAACAGGCGTGTAATGTTGATAACTGAAGTGTCCATATATCTGGCTTCAGAAGTGAGAGGTGGTGGTGGAGATAATGTTTTTGCATTTTTGTGTGTGTGTGTGTACTGTTTGTCTGTGTGCAAGTCATTCCTTGGAAGACCAAAAAAGAGAGAGAGCATAGACGACTGCGGAACCTGAATTATTCAGGAGCATGTCTGAAGAGCACACTTGAGTAAACACAGACAGGCAGGCAGGCCTTGATTTTCACAGACACACTGACACAAAAAAACCTTCGCGTTTTCTAGACACAGATGCATTTCATAAATGCACACACATCAGTGCAGCTGCTGACTGAACTAGATTTGTATGACCCATGGGTGCTTGAACTTTCACGTTGCACACGGCACTCTGCAGAGGAAGGTCACAGCCATGTTGGCATGTGCTGTCTCCGCAGAGTGTGATGTGCAACGGGAAAAAAGGAAAAAATGACGCGTCAAAGGTTTCAGTAATCGCTGAGACCTACTATTTATCCATTTAGCTTATGGAACTAACATTGTAATATGAGAATTTTCTCCCAAATGCACTAAAGAATTAGTATACTAGTTTTCAATTTCCATTAAAAATGTGTACTGGTAATAGAGCTGAGATTCTCTTTAGGAGAGACAAGGATGGACAGGATCAGGTCATTACAGGGACAACACATACAGGAAGGTTTGGAGAAAATCTTGAGAAGCTAGATTGGGTTGGTTTGGACGTGTTTAGAGGAGGGACAGTGGTTATATTGGTAGCAGGATGATCCTAGAGATGGAGCTACCAGGTAGGAGACAAAGAGAAAATTGATGGATGCAGTGAGGGAGGACATGGAGGTAGTTGTAGTAGATAGAGAGAACAGGGGGAGAATGAAAATGACAATTCGCTTTGGCAACCCCTGAAAACCAAACAAGCTAAATGAAAAAGAAGTCGATAAAAAAAAGCTCTTTTTCATCATGATTTGATTTGTTGCTGCTGAAAATCATGCGGGAAAAGTTGAAAAGACTCTTTTGTATTTCCCTGTCCTTGTACAGCCCCTGCTTGTGTAGTGGGACTCTAGCTAATTTAGTCAATTCTATCCTTATTTATAGTTTTGAAGTGACCCAGATAAATGTGAAACCCAGGGGTGTTTTGATCCACACAACATATTCTTTTTAACTTGAAAGTACATTCTGCTGACAATGCTGGACTTGTTATGCATTTTTTTTATGGTAGTATATGAATGTTCACGCCTGTCTTCTTCCATCATTAAAAAAAATAATACACAAGCACGGTAATGAGAATTCAAAGAAGAATTGCATGTGGTCAGACTTCTTATGCTTTTATTCTTTAGTATTTATTAGAATGTTCAGGGTATTTTTTTATATCCTCCTAATGGGATCTCGATGACGCATGTTTTGCTGTCCACGCGGGGGAGCTGTCCTTACTGTTTTGCCCTCTGCTGTCAACTCGTACCAATGACACAAAGAAATACTGTTCTGCAGAATTCCCATGACCTAAATTTGACACAGTTTCCTCCGTGTAAAATGAATGCCTTTCCCCTTTCGTTATCCAACAACTGAAAAATAAGTCGCATAGTCTAAACACCAGTGTTATAAGGTTCAAACCTGAAGATAATTTCGGCCCCATAAAGATGAACAATTACTATCAGTAACTGATTGACCAGGTCTTAGTGAAACATATTGTGATGTCTGACTGTTCCTGTTCCTGGTATTTGCTGTCTGTGGGTTTATTGAAAATCAGTGCGATCACAGTCACCAGGTGTCTTTGGTATATATCAGTGCTTCTCAAATAGTGGGGCGGGCCCCCCTGGATGGGGCACGGTGCAATGCTGAGGGGGGGGGGCGCGTGTGACCCTGGGAAACATGACCCTTTTTTCCCGCCGTACTACAATAAAGTGTAATTGCACATCCTTGCAAGTTGAACTATATCTCTCTTTTTTTCTTTATGTTAACAAGGATACGATGTTATGCAGAGGTGTAGCTATAACTATTTTATAGACAAATGCTATTATTTATAGTTGCAGCAGAGAGTGGGTGGTGGTGGTGGGGGTTGATTGTTTTCTTCTTGCTAGGGTGGGCGTAACAGAAAATAGCTGAGAAGCACTGGTAAATATACAGAGTACCCCTGTCCCTCATTCAGTCTCTGTGGGATTGTGGTGCTGTAGTGTTGTGTTATGGTCTGCACTGTTTGTCCTGTTCCTGGGAGAGCAAGGTGTTACAGATTGTCTTATTCTTTGGTTGTGAGTTTGGGCTAAAGAAGTTAGTAGAGTGAGGATATGGATGTATTTGAGAAGTTGTTGTATTGAAGAGTGCATGAAGAAGAGCATGTACCAAAGTTTGATGTAACAGATTTATTCAGGTGTTGAAACCCAACAAAGTTCAACATAGAGGAGTTAAACATAGACTTTAGTACAGCCATGTCCAAACTGTTCCACAAAGCGCCGCTGTGCTTGCTTTCAACACCTGAATGAATCTGTTACGTCAAAACGAGAACCTCCTGTTTGCTGCTTTTGGGTCCTACCATGTCGTCCTCCTCTTAGACTACACCAAAAAAAATATGGGAAATGAAGGCTAATTGCTTTATATTTTCATTTGATAATGTAGGAAAAATTAATAGGCTGTAGAATGACATTATATTACACTGACATCAAGCATATATATATATATATATATACAGTGTATATATATATATATATACACTGTATATATATACACACACACACACACACATATATATATATATATATATATATATATATATATATATATATGCATAACTGTTCCTACTCCTATATGGTCTTGTTATATGTGAGAGACCACAGCATAGAGTGCAGTAATGCATTGACCAGGCAACCCCAACCACAGCAGCACACAATATTGGGTCAACAGTGGGCAGTGGTCACTTAGTGGACTTCCACAGGGTTCAAGGTTCAAGTCCACCAGCTGCCAAGTTATCACTGAGCATGACATCGTCTCTATTCACTGCTCCCTCGGTGCTTAAAGCTGCCCACTGTTCACTTAAAGGATGTAATGCAGAGGTCACATTTCATTTTGTGCAGTAGTGTGAATCGCAATGTTACAATGATAAGGAGTTTGCTTTCCTATTTCCTATTTTCCGGACATCTGAGAAGTACATTCTGAAAATTAAAAACAGACCAAAAAATTGCCCAGACCACAACAGCTAAATGTTCAAGTGTTTTTGTTGCATCTTCAATAATCTATAGCAATGATTTTCAAAGTGTGAGGCGCACCTCCCCTGGGGGACGCCAAAGGGTTTCAGGGGAGGCACGGTGAGAAAAAAAATAAATAAACAGATGTTAAAATGTGTTTAAAAAGATGTTTAAAGAATTAAGGTGTTAAGATGTGTTTAAAAAAGATCTTAAAATGTGTTTTAAAAGGATGTCATAAACGTACAGATGTGAAGATGTGTTTAAAAAAGATATGTACGCACATACACAGATACAGATTAAAATGTTAGATTTTAAAATTAAAAATGTTTTAAAAGCATGTTTAAGAACATACAAACATGTTTAAGATATTTACAAAATAAAGATGTGTATAACATGTATTGTTTAAAACCATTTTTTGCCTATGTGGAACATACAAAGCAACAACAATAACAGTAATAATAGTAATAATAATTAGTGGGGGTGAAGGAGGGGGGCGGCATGCTTTTGAGTTCTCTTAGGGGAGGCTCACTATCCCACACTTTGAAAACCCCTGATCTATTACATTATAGACCATGAACTGCTCAACTGCAGCAAAGCGTGACTTTTGTTTCTGCTCTGTCTTCCAGCATGACAATGACACACAAGTCGCAGCAGGCAGTTGAAGTTACTCCAAAGTAAACAAGGCTTGGTAAGACTATTCTGCACTAAGCCGTGGCTTAAGTCTGTATAAACATAACAGCTATGGTCTATGGCAGAAGTGTCAAACAAAATTTTTACCTGTGGGCCACATCATAGATAAAGTTCCCTGGACTGTGTGGATCAAGGGTGCTGAATCACTGGTCCGTGGGCTAATACGACTCCGTAGGTCATTTGATACAGGGCCACAGTGGGACGGGGTGAAATAATGTCCCTCAAGACACCAGTGATGTCCATTTACAATAGATATTGTTTTTAATACTAGGTCATTTAGACTCTAACAGGTTTCATAGTTCCTATTCCAATGCTCAGGAACCAGGTGGCGCTATCTGACCAGTCCTTGAAACAAAAATGATTGGGGACCACTGGTAAAGATGTAACTCCCCCATGTCATCGCTGTGTGTTAAAACGCTTAATTTCTGCAGGCTACGTATAATGTGGCTTGGCAAGCATTTGGTCCCTGAGCCTTGACTTTGCCACATATGGTCTGTGGGAAAGTTCCTGTCTAAAGGATGAACTGACCTGAGACGGAGAAATTATTACTGAAAAAAAAAAAAACAAGCCAAATATTTTTTTTATGTGTTTGACTGATGAGTTTTATTGTTATTGAACGTTTTTTACTCCACAGAGCAACGTCATATTTATAGTTTTCCCAAAAGGAGGTCAGAGTTCAGACATCACTCTCAAGTTTCTCTGGGAACCAGCACCTGTGGGAAGATTTACAGTCAGCGACGAAGACAGAAACCAGGGTTGTCTTTAGGAACTGGCCTCCTACACAGTTTCCTCGAACACCGACACGAAGGAAGTATTTGTAATTCCTACCTCGGTGCTATTAAAAACCTTTTCCCTAGTGTACCTTAACACTGTCAGTGGGTGATTCCTGTGAATCATCTACATGTATTGGAAAGTCAATAAAACAACTTGATAAGCCACATAATAACCATGATAAATGTGTGCAGGCCGTTGTGATATGTGGTTTAGAATTTTACAATGCATTCACATTCAATAGTATGTACAGTATATGTATTGTATTACTCAACACCAACAGGACACACCCCCGGCCCTGCAGGCAGCAGAGGAAGTCCCATAATCCCACATTCCTCCTTATATTGCACAATCGGGCCAACTTTGAATAAAATGTGGTGTGGTAACGCAGTTTTACCACGAGGGAGCAGTGTAAGCTTTTATTCGACGTAGCCATGCACACCCCGACTGAAGTGTACAGTTGAGTTCAGCAAAGAAAGGCATTGAGTTAGAACTGCAATGCAGTTATAAATGCATTTTGCAGCTATTAAAATGTGTTTGTTTCAATAATCTCTCTATGCATTCTGCTTCAAACTACAATCAGCCTTGTTTTACTGCCCACAGAACCACGTGAGAGACCTTCTCCAAAGACACCCACTGACCCTGATATAAAACAAAGACCAGTCAAGTACAGTCTCCAGTGACCTGTCAGTGATTTCAGCCAGAGACTGTGTGCAGAGTAATCTGATCAAGTTTTTATTGCCACTGTCAGGCCTTTTCCATTAAAACCACTTTGTGTGTATCTGTGTGTGTGTGTGTGTGGACAAGGGGTGGTGAATATGCCTGTGTGTCTGCGTACAATGTTTCTTTGTGAGTCGCTGTTCTGCGTTGGAGAGAAAGATCTGGCTTTTACTCAACAGGGGAGAGAAAGAGAAAGACAGAGAGACACTTCTTTTTGTAACTCAACCCCATTCTTCTTCCTCCTGCGGTGAAACTCTTCTTTCACTTTTTCTTTCTCCGCCCGTCTACCCAGTTATGTCGAGTCAGAAGCATAGATTCTGCGTGCAGTCACTTCCCTCTAGTAGTCAGCGCCCAAGAGAAAATACCAGACAGAGATTAGATCTCAGATTCATTCCAGTTCTCATGCATGTCAACTATATATATCCTACACATCCTTTTCCTTCAGTAAACATTTTTGTTTGGCTACGGTTTCAGCTCGATGACCTCTTGTAGAGGAATCACGCTTTTTTTTTATGTCTTATTAAAAGACATATTAAATGTAGTGCTCAGGTAAGATGAAACAAGACATGGGTTTAGTCTGTGTGGCTTGTACACGAGTTCTCCGTTGTTGTGACATGACTGGACCTGCACATCTGAACCTGCTTTTTGCTGCTTGTCAGTGCACGTGGGCAGAAACCAATGTCGTCACCTGCTACTGCTAATGCTCACATGTCACAGGAGCTTTACAATGTTGCGGAATTTGGTTGAAAGGCAAATAGTGATGGACATTATTCTAGGTTAACATTTCCATTTTGCAGACTCGCTTATTCAAAGCAACTTACAGAGCAGAGTCACCATTACTGAGCTTGTGGGAATCAAACCCTGTACTTTTTGCTTGCTGTTTCTGAGACTGAGGTTTTCTAACCACCACGCTATGCAATCATGTTTGTAAACCAAAAAAAAAAAAAACCTCAGGTTAATCAATGTCAAATCACATGGAAGTGGGATTTAGTAACAGTGAGTATTACAGTGGAATTAAACATTACTCACCTCATCACACCTGTCTTACAATGAAGACAGGTGTGGTCAAAGTCTGGCCTGGGGTTCCATCTGCGGCCCTAGGCAATGCTTTGGTCATTTAATCACAAAAACACACACCTAAAACGGTTTTACTGTTGCTTTGGTAGGATTTCCATAATGATCAATGTATCCAAAGAGTATCAGGCCTAATTTATTTGCCTAATTGTGACCTTCGTTAGACTTCTGCGTGGATACTCCATTATGGTATATACAGAGTAGTAACAGTTTTAAGGATAACTGGTCCTGTTGGCCTGCAGCTATGTGACATTCTTAACTGGTGTTTAGTCTGGAACAAGTTTTTGTCAACATTCACTGAGGGCTAAAAACAGACATGTTTTTGAGGTAAACATTGTTAATGTTTAAACTCCAACTGAAAGCAAATAACTATTAACAACAGACTCAACCATTTTCAACATTTTCTCTTCAAAAATATGAGTGCACTTGTGCTTAGAACTTTATTTATTTAAATTGTTATTATATTTCCATATGTATATAGATATACTTTCAATATTATAACATGGTATATATTTTTATATCTTATAGCATATGCTTTACTCTATATGTAACTGATGATATGTATATACTGTATGCGCTGCACGATGTTTGTGTACATTCGGGTGTATAAGCATGTGGGTATGCACATATGTATATGTGTGTACATACAGTATTTACGTGTAATGGACATACTTTATGTGTGCTTGTGTGCGTGTGATTATTTGCTTATGTATGGGGATAAACAATATACTGTAAGATATATGAAATGTACCTAACTATGTATGTATGTATTTATGTATGTATGTATGTATGTATCTATCTATCTATCTATCTATCTATCTATCTATCTATCTATCTATCCATCTGTTTCAAACACGTGGCCCGTGGGCCATTTGCGACCCGTGGAACGATATTTTGCGGCCCCCACATTGATGTGAAAGTTTACTTTATAAAAATATTTTATAGATTTGTTCTCCACTTTTTTGGTAAATCCTATAGTTCTCAAAACCGTGATCCACAGTCTCCTTCTGGTTCCACAGAATCTAAGGGAAACAGAGTTTTTTATTCAATTATTTATTAAAATGTTTGAGTTGAACATTGAAAGCTGTCGCTGCCCTTTGGTGAAATGTTAGCATGGAATTGAGGAGTCTCAACTTATTTGAGTTTGTGACTCCTAATCTACTGTATATTAATCTTGAAAAATCACCAGAATCTTATGTTTGTGACCTATAATTAAATATTAACCACATAAGACTGAATAAATAACATCAAATATCAACTGAATATAAATAAATCAGATGAAAATCCCATGTTGACCATTCATCAGGTTCAAATGAACCCTCAGCAGGTCTGTGTTTCTTTGCACAGCGTGTGACCACCCAGTGACCTGACTCAGCCAAACCACTGAGCAGAAATTATGAAGTGGATTTTGAGAGGAAACAGAAAAAGGCCCCTGCGCTGTGTATTTACTGCTGTTACTGCACAGAAAATCATTAGCGTCCTGACTCCATATTTATGACCTACGAGAGGAGGCGTCCTGTTGGAACCAAGCAGGCGAGAAAATCCATACCCGCGACAGAAACAGAGGGAAAAGGCTTTATTCAGATGAAGAAAACAGGGAATGGGAGAAGGATCAGGGGTGAGTGAAAAGGGAGGGAGGAGACTATTGACACCACAGGTGCCTGCACTTCACATGCAACGCTCCAACCTAACACTATTCAGCTGAAAGATATAAAAAAATCATTAGTGTGTGTGCGTGAGTGACATTTTATGTGTTAGGGTAACACTAAACCCCAGCTTTAAACACTAACAAAGCATATGGACGTTTCCCTCTCTCTCTCATTCCATTCTTATATGAGAGGTCGTGCGTCCGTGTCCCCTGATGATTCCAGAGGACATTAATCAAGTCTGCCTGGAATCAGTTCCACACCACAATCATTTACTGTTAGATTATTTCTGATTAATTCTAATTTGCTGTAATTTCTTCCCCCCCTTCCTCCCCTCCGTGGATTTGGACAAGAAAAAAAACACTCTATCACTCAATCAGCGGGCTGCAGCATAGCAGACATTCCTGCTGGGTGTAGTTAAGGGAGTTGAAAAAAGGGAACGGTTGCCAAAAAATCTGTTGCTCCATAGTTTTGTTTTTTTCTTTTCCTTTTGAGAAATCCAACTTGTAATATTGTTTGGCAGAAGTATTTGGACAGCACCGGGCTGTAATTGCACGGTCTCCCTTTCTTACTGGCCTCTCAAAACACATGTTGCCTCTGACACAGAGGAAAATTACCCGATGACTTCTTCAAGGCGACTTCCTGAGATCAGCTTCAATACCTTCATTCTGAATACGCGTCTCTTTGTCCGAGTGTCCGTGTGGCAAGAAAACCAGCCTGTCACTTTAAATAAAGTTGCAGGCCTTTTACATGGTTTCCAATAACTGCGATAACTGTTTACGTATTTTAATAACATCACCGTCGGCGAGTGTAATCTGTTACTGTCGCCAACAAGAAAAATCATTTACAACATGATTAATTTCCAGCATCAGGTGACAGGAATCTTTCCTCTTTACTACTGCGATATAACAGAGATTACGCGATGGTTCAGAGGTTAGCGACTTTCATTAACATTTAATTGCAAAGAGATTACCCGGTTGATTAATATCACGCTTTATTCTGTTGTTAATTATGAAGCTTAGCAAGTTAATTTTCTGGGAGTGGAAAAAGACTGGAAAATCTGTCAGTCAGCCTCTTTATAACGCCTTTTAATCAGCTTGCACACCGTTTGATTACCCAGCACTCTGATGGTTTGCCAGCAGCGCACTGTTTTGCTATGGTTTTATGAAGCACTGTAGTTTGGTTCACGACAGTTCTGTGACTGCTCCGAAAACACTCCACTTTCACACTGGCCCTGCAGGAGACTCTTGCAGCCAAGTGCTTATTAAAGAGGCAGATTTTTCACATCAAGGTTGGTGAAGTCATACATTTTGTTCCCCTTACTTTCTGATATTTTCTCTCAACAAACAACATTTTCTAGCCAGCCGTCTTTATTCTCTAATCCACCACCTGGTCAGGGGGACAGCAGTTTCCATGACCGCCACCCAAATCACACTGCACCATACCAGCCCGGTTTGAACCTTCCTTCAAGTGGTGAGACCATTGGAAGGAGTTAAACACTCTTACCTGGTGCAACTTTTAAGGTGTGTACACAAAGTCTTTATTCGTTTTATTTAGTTGATACCAATGCACAATGTTATAGTTATTGTTTCTCGAACGACTACTGATCCACTCAGTGTGTCATCTTGTCCAACACATTTATAACCCCATTTTTATGGTGTTTTTTTAACATTGGGTTCATGGTCCTTTTAAAACAATCTACTTTTATTTTTTATTTTCACTTTCTGTAGTCTTCCACTGAGAGACATGTTGGGTAACATCAACATTTTTGATTTACACTCTGTGTAAAGCAAATGTGTGCACGACTGTGTGTGTGTATATACTGTATGCGTATATACTACTGTGCTACAGGATGTATGCATGCAGGAATGATTGTATGCATGTACTGTCTGCAAATACATATATGCTGTATAGACATGCCATATATGCCTATAAATGTGTATATATACATATACTCTATATATGTGTATATATATATACAGCATGTACTGTATAAATGCACTGTATTTATATGTGTGTGTATATATATATGTTTATGCAGTTTGTATGTATGTGTATAACTATCCATATACGCGTACATATACATCATCTGGGCATATGTATAAACAGTATTGTGTACTGTAGACATGCGATATATGCGTATGTAACATATGTATGTGTATATATATATTTATATACACTGTTTGGGAGTCAATATATACTGTATATATGCTTATGCAATACATATGTATGTATATATCTATCTATATACACAAAATACACCCATGGGTATATTTTGTGTTAGTATAGTAAAAGTATAGTAAGTATAGTAGTAAAAGTATAGTAAGTTAGTATTACTGCAGTAACACTAACTTCATTAGTATCAATCAGTAGTAATATTGCATATAATAGTGAATTATAATAACAAATATAATCTTAGTGTTAAATGAACCATAGCAGAGACCTACTTTAGATGTCAGCTAGTTGCAGCCACTCTTTGTTTCCTTTAACAAGTATGACAGTAAATGCATCATGTTGTATTTTTCCTCCTGTTTTATAGGGGCCCCTAGTGGCCGGGGCCCCAAGCAGCTGCCTGGCTTGCCCGTGCTCGAGCGCCGCCCCTGGTTAGATGGACTGATTAATGTGGACACTCACAAAAAAAGAACAGATAAATAAACGGTATTTTTTGAAAGCAAAACCATATGAGGAAAAGTTGAGATTTGACAATTTCAGCAGCATGTCAAGGAGACTAGACTGAAGCAGACTGAAGTCAAACACACCCCCTCTCTCATTACTCATTCACTCAGTCGGATGCTCTCTCTCTCTCCCTCTCTCTCCACTTGGAATCTTCTTTTTTCCCCTCGCAGAAAACATGAAGGGAGGAGAAGAGGAGGAGGAGGAGGAGGAGAAAAGAAGAAACGCTCGAGTCGGAGAGAAGACAAGAGAGAGAAAGTTGGCAGAGTTGAAGAGAAGGAGAGAGGTCGATCAGATGGGAGGAAGTGAGGAAGAAAAGAGTCGCTCAAGTGCGCGTTCTGAGGATACCTCGCAAGTAAAGAAACATATGAATCCAACCCTATAATAAAGGCGAATTACAGGCGCGTCACCGCGCTGCGTGGACGCGGACAAGATAGCGGCGGTGCGCGCAGAAACTGGCGAGTCCTGTCTGGATTTCACTCCTCATGACCTTCCCTCTCTCTCGCTGAAGCTGTGTTAACTTTTTTTTTTCCCTCCTCCACCTCCTCCTTCTTCTAAAAAAGTCAGTGTCTGCTGAAAAGAACTTCCCCTCCGCCCGGCCTCTCTGAGCACCGTCTCCCCGGAAAAGAAGGAGAGCAAGAAAGAAGCTCCGGAGTTGGAAGTGAAGGACGCCGGGTTTTGTTCCTTGCGACCAGAGCAGAGCGAAGCAACTCAGCGCAGCCGGGTTTAGGCGTTGGCACCCGGGCAGGCAGTCCCTCGCCACTCGCCATGGCCGGGGCCAAGCCGGGGGTCCACGCGTTACAGCTCAAACCTGTGAGCGTCCACGAAGCGCTGAAGAAGGGAGGCAAATTCATCAAGTGGGATGAGGTGAGAGAGAGAAGAATGTCTTGAAAACTTACGACAACACCGCTGTAGTGATGGTATCTCGCAACTGTTCGAGGGAAGTCAACCACAGTTGTGTCGCAACCTGTCAGTGTCAGAGTACAGATCCAGGTTGATATAAAGGCGAAATGACTGGTTTTGTGGTCATAGTGTGTGTGTACGTGTGTGTGTGTGTGTACCTATAATGAGCCTGGCCTGTGCGCAGGTGTGTGTGCACTCACTCATGTGCTTGAACAAAGTAGTCCACTATACTACCATGGAGAAATGCGAGTGTGTGTTTTGTGTAAATCAGATACTCCCGTAAAAATTCCCCCGCCGTTGCCAGCAGGCTGCAGTGCTTGTGAATGCGTGTGTGTGTGTGTGTGTGTGTGTTCTGCGTTGTTGTTGTGTTGAGTTCTTGTCAGGCCGGTTCTCTGCAGGCTCAGGTTTTAGTTGAGCTGCCTTCTTTACACCCCTCTCTCCTCTCTTTCCTCCTGCCCTTCCTTCTTTCCTTCCTTCCTTCCTCCCTTCCTTCCTACCTTCTCTCCATGGCCTTGCGTTTACGCCCCTGTGTTCTTTCTCCACCTGTCTGACTGGAAATCAGGACAGTTCACCCCCAGTTGCTGAGCACACAACTCTATTTCCGTATAGAAAGTCCACCATTAAATATTTCTCTACGTCTTTTCCACTAAAAGCCTGTCTGTGCACTTGTGTTTGCGTTCAGCACTTTCCAGCATAGAACAACCAGGTGTGTGTCCGTGTGTATGAACGCCCGTTAATGATTGACTCCCTGGACAAGAATCACTGCTGGCAGTCTGCCGTGTCTCCTATTTGGAAACACCTGCTTAATATTTACCAAATAAACTCATGTGAGATATGTGTAGTTTTTTAATAAAAGTCCGATCGGAATCCTGGAAGAGGCCTTTCACAACAGTCGTGATTCATGATACAGTTGCAAATATATTGCAATTGCTTAATTTATTTTGTTGCATTATATTAAACGCTGTTTTAACAGCGTACCATTCCTTTGTGCAGTTTTTTTTAAAGGATACTAAAAGTAATACAAGTAGATTTGTGGTTAAGGAACTGGGCTTGAGTCTGGACGGTTTCACGTTTGAGTCCACCAGTTGCCAAGTTACCACTAGGCAATCCACTGCTCATGGCACTGTCCCCACCCACTGCTCCCCTGCGCTCAAAGCTGCCCACTGTTCACTGTGGTAATGGGTTAAAAGCATAGGCCAGAATTGAGGTGTGTATCACAGTGTCCTTCTTTTCCTTTCTTTATATAACTGTCTTTTAACCACTTTCAAATGTAGCCTAATATTCCGTGATGCCGGAATCAAACAATATATACACATATACATCTGGCATCCACCTTTTGCATGATCTGGCATCCACCTTTTGCTTGACTGATCAGGTGCAGGATGCTGAATCCATGGGATTCCTCCCCTGCAGCTTGAATGACAAGCAAAAGTAGAGCAATTTAGCGTCTGCTGTGAGAGATGGCTGAAAAGAGAATCACTGAGTCTGTTTAGTCTTTTTGCCAGGTGTTGTGTGGCCTGGTCCCATGATTCTGCCGTTCCTCTTGGAAGGAATTATCATGTTTTCTGGGTCTCTGTTTGGGTGGGAAAGCGTTGTGTAGTCTGTCATGTCACGGCAAAAAAAAAAAAAAGGTTTGTGTTTATTTCTCTAGAGATGTGGTTCCCACATTTTTTTGATGGTAGAGCTATTGTGTCCACCCACTACAGCAGGGGTGTCAAACTGGATCCACAAAGGGCCGGTGTGGCTGCAGGTTTTTGTTCTAACCAACCAGCAGCACACCTTACTTGAATTTTCAATCAACTGATATGAGTCTCCAGACAGCTGATTGGTCAACTAGTATTCTCTGGTGAGGTTGGACCAAAAACCTGCAGCCACACCGGCCCTCGAGGAACGAGTTTGACACCCCTGCACTACAGTGAACATTGAATATGCAGACGGAACTACACTTGTACTTAACCAGAACTCCATAGAAAACTTCTCTAAATGTTGTTGCCATAACCCAGTGCTTCTCAATTATTTTCTGTTACGCCCCCTCCTAGCAAGAAGAAAACAATTCGCTCCCCGAACCCACTCTCCGTCCCAACTATAAATAACAGCATTTGTCTATAAATGCTTATAGCTACACCTCTGCATAACGTTGTATCCTTGTTAACATAAAAAAAAACAAAAAGAAAGAGATATAGTTCAACTTACAAGGATGTGCAATTACACTGTATTGTAGTACGGCGGGAAAAAAAACATGTTCCCCAGGGTAACATGCGCCCCCCTCAGCATCGCACCGCGCCCTACCAGGGGGCCCGCCCCACTATTTGAGAAGCACTGCCATAACCACGTTCAACTCAACCCAGACAAACCCCAAGAATTGTATTTTAGCAACAAAACATCTTACCCTACCATTATTGTTTTTGCAAATCTTGGGACTTGACAATAAAATAAAGTTTTCACTTGCACACACACTACAAACTTTTAAAAAAGATGCAGCCAAATATTCGTGAAGGACTTAATGTTTCTCCACACTTCCTTCTTCTTCCACTTATTTAGGGGTTGCCACGTTCTCCATCACCTCCACCCTCTCACTCTATCTCTAAGTACCTCCATCACTGCATCCATCACTCTCATTAATCTTTGTCCTTCTTTGTCTCCTACCCGGTAGCTTAAGCATATCCAAACTGTTCCACTAAGGGCCACTGTGGCTGAGGGTTTTTGTTCCAACCAAGCATTTGCACACCTCAGTTGGCAGGTTTAATCAACTGATCTCAATCATGAGACAGCTGATTGGTCAAACTATGTGATCTTGGTTGGTTGGAACAAAAACCTGCAGCCACACCGGC
>JAFBJS010002008.1:8321-74915 GCA_016785265.1 Paraplagusia blochii | reverse complement strand
TGAGGTGATTAGAGGGACAACACAGACAGGAAGGTTTGGAGAAAAAACTAGAGAAGCCAGATTGAGATGGTTTGGACATGTTCAGAGGAGGGACAGTGGATACATTGGAGGAATGATCCTAGAAAAAGAGCTACCAGGTAGGAAACAAAGAGCAGATTGGTGGATGCAGTGAAAGAGGACATGGAAGTAGTTGTTCCAGCCTCTGGAAAAAGGGACAAGCCGACAGGAAAAGAAGAACAGATGGAGATAGTTTTTGCTTAAAACCAGAATCAGAATAGTCTTTATTGACGTTGTAACAAAAGAAACAATGAAATCATGTGGCACCTCCTTGTGCAAGCGGAGTGTTGGTGCAATATGAAGGTAACTCTATAAAAGTACCCATATCTATATGAGTAACATATCTATACAAATACTATATTTATTGGAATTAAGGAGAAGGAGGAGGTAGATGTATGATTGCTATTGCATGAGTGACCAGTGGTGTAACATGAAAGATGTTACTGGATTGTCAGTGTGAAACAAAAATTTCACCGAAATTCTTCACGTCGGGTCTAAAATCCAAACGTTACAATCGATTCACCGTAATACACAGCAAATGATCTTTATGTTTTGTTTTTTTTTTTATTGGAGGACAATTGAATTTTTTAGTTTACAGTTTAATTTTATAGTCTCTCAGCAGGTCAATAGGTCTGTATATTATCATTTAACGAACGCATATGTGAGGTCAATTTTTACATTTTTATTGTGCATTGTTTATCGCAGGACTGGGCTGAATACATTTGCATAATTTTAGCATTTGCCACATCATGGCACGAAGGGATGGAGGGATGAGTGTAGGAAGGAAAGCAAAAAGCAGAAAAAAACGTGTGGGTTTTTCGTGTTTTCTTCCTGAAAACTAAAAAAACTAAACAGATCCATTCAGGACATGTGCAGACTTGGACTGTGGGGACGTGGGACTTCACACCAGGGCTGTCGTTCTGCCTGTTTTATCACTTCAGACGAAACAAGAACCTTTTTTATCTCGTGTTTTGAAATGGATATGACCTCATTACATGTTTACAGGCTGTTAATGCACGCAGGTTGATTTATAAATCTCATGAAGGAGGCAGCAGGAGTCCATTCAAACACCATCAGGCCAGTCAAACACGGTAGACGGCTCCATTAGTCGTATTGGTCTGCGCGTTGAGAGAGGTGGCGGCTCGGTGATTTGTCCCCGTCTACGGGGAGCGCTGAGTGGGCTGACACTGGAGCCCCATTCTCATCCATCATGGGACATGGGACCAGAATTGTGTTTCCTGGTCAGCGTATGATCAGCAGGACTTAGATACTGTATGTTTATCAAAACATATTTCCCACTCACACACCTCTGGTAACCCTCATCGCTCATGTTCTCCCTCCTTCATCCTGTACGTATTTCCATTTTTTTTTCCTCCGCCCATCCCATCATCCCTATCCTCTCCACACTGAGTGACCCCTGTTTTCTTTCTTCAGGAAAATGGATACTTCATTTTCTCTCAAGCTGCGCCTCTCCATCTCAGTTTCATCGCTCCTGAAAAATGTCTCACGAGCAATTTCTTAGAATTTGTCCCCTTTTGCACCACTTCCAGTCTCGGCCATTTTCATCTTTCCCATTCCAAAGTCTCCTCATTCAGCAATGTTTGATGGTAATCATTGGGACCGAGGCGGAAAGTCATCGCCTCAGTTCCTGTCGATGGCTGTCAATTTTCTTTTCTTATAGCTTTTTCTCGAGCACAAAAATCCACTGGTGGTAAGGTTTTCAGAAAAACGTGTAATCCCAGACACAATGTGGACATTAGGTGCAGGCGGACACCTTTTACCGTCTCTGTTTATGTTTTGAAGACAAGCTGTTATAGCTGTGATTTTATAGATTCTTTTTCCAAATAACACTGGGTTTTTTTCACTCAGATTCTTATTTTTTCTCTTAGCTTTTCACAACATTTTGATTTTAGTATCAAGTCATTGTGTTGGGGTGGGGTTCGATCCATGTTAATATTAACTGAAAAAGTTCTGGCATCTTAAAGTAAACCTTTTTCTTCACAACAAAGAATCAAATACTACTTCACACACATTATTTTTAACTCGGTAAAAACAAGTAAGCAATAAATCTTTGTCACTTTGTAGAAAATGTCATATCGCAAAACAGGTTAATGTGATGATATTGTCTGGCAGAGACAGAAAAATAAGTATTCTTTTAGAAGAAATAGCTGAGAAAGGTGTCTGTTTTTATAGCTCAGTCCTCTGATTGACTTTCTGTTCGAGATGTAGTTTTTTCTCATACACAGTGATGTTTGAATCTCCGACTGTCATATCTTTGTATTAGATTTATTCACAGAAAATTAAGTTTAGTGTTCTCCTCGCTTGGAAAATGATTTTGATGGCAAACACACAGGGGCTTCAAAACAGTCTGACTTGAAACCGAGGTCACACTATAGAACAAAAGCTGAATTTACTGTTGTTTTACAGCCTGAAGCTTTGTTGGCTTTTATAATGTAACAACTGGTGGACTTTGTTTTCAATTTTTGATAAAACTCATGGGGAAAATCATTAGTTTTCTGCTATTTTTAAGTGTACAATAATCCAATGTATGAAGTAAGGATTTATGGATTTACTCAGGGTTTTAAACCAGAATTTAAACAGAAACAGTATTTTGACGTTAATGAAGTGATTAGGACAGAAAATACCGCTCCTGGAACAGTTCTCTGTTCTCAACATGTCTGGATGCCTTGTTGAATATCTTTTACTGTTGTATTTAGACCTGTTTGGTGGCAGGTCAAACTAAAAATGTTGTCCCATGGAATACTCTGAATGTCTACACCACTAAATGCAGGGAAGGACAAGTAGTTTGTTTGCTCTTTATCAAAGAAATACAGTAGTCTAACTAGACAGGCTGTTGATATTACATTTCTACCCATTTACAACATTTAATGTTCCTTCATTGACATGGACAGATATATTGATATTGTGTCTGAAACTAACATTTTCCATATTGCAGACTCCAATATTCACCTCTTATTGTTGTCTTTGAGATGTGACAGTAGTTGGTAGTCAGTCCTCCCCATATAGTCTGATGGTCCACCCACTCTCTCCATTCAGTCAGTGAACGTCACAGGAAGTCAACCTCATCAGGTCATTGTAGACGACCATACACCAGACTAGGAGACCAATGACTGTGATGGTAGAACACAGTATTAAACAGTTACAATTATTTAGTTTAATTTCTGTTCCAAGCAAAATGCCAAAAGTTTCTGGTTTTCATTTTCATTCCTTTGACCAGGTCAAAGCCCTGGTTTTACTCTCATGTAACATATACAGTACTAAAGTGGTATGCAGAAAAACTACTTTTAATAAGTTCAGCAAAAGTTTTGGGAGACATAGTGTGTTGGTCCATATCAGTTTTATCCAGGTCTTTTGTGGTTTCTTTACTTTTCTAATGAAATAAATATAATGAAAATACACTATGTTGTTTATTTTAACAGTTCAGTCACATGTCAGTGAACAAATAATAGACTTATACCCCTTTGTTGCCCTGCTCGTTTGGGGATATTTTTCATTTTTATATAAATAATATTATAACATTTACCATTTTGGTCATTTTACTTAGTTTTTTCAATAATATAGACTTTACCGAAAAATATAGCAGTTATTTTTTTCCATGAGGACGGTTTGATTGAAGCCGTAATTGCTTTGTTTGTTTTTTGTTCACCTTATGTTTTGGGGTTTTTTTTTACATCTGGCGCTGGCACAAACAGCAGGTCTTTTTTTTCCTCCTTTTAGTCAATGTAAATGTGACAAAAGCAGGTCCCACATCCTGCATGGCCTAGTGTTTCATCAGACTGGAGCAGACACAGCAGTGGATATATTTAGTCCCTCTGAAAAAAGCATGCATTTCACCAGCGGTGGACAACAGACAAAAAAAGCTATTGGAGTTGCCCTAACTGGAATGATTTATTTAGAATAGAAAGGAGCAGTAGCAATGCTAGCACAGCTACACCTCAATGGTGGGAAAAATAATATAGATTAAAACATTTGTTTTTAATGCTTGAGTCTTTTCCTTCAAATTATACAATCAAAAAAAAGCAGTGATGAAGTTTTGTTTCCTGCCCTGAGAAACTTGTCTCTGCTGTGTCATGAGGGAAAGGACTCGACTTCATCAACTGGTTATGACATTTTATTGGTTTGTTTTTCATAAACTACAATTTATTTTGTTCTTTCTTTTGAAATGAATATTTTGTGTGGGTTCACAAACGTAGTTTAACTTAGTATCTGTCACAATTGAAGACTGCAGGAACAATGTTTGCTTTGTGCTGAGGCAAACTGTGGCCCGCGGGCCAGGTGCTGCCAGATTGGCACTTTACTTTGTCCAACAAAATTTGTTATTAATGTATATTATCCATCCATCCATTTTCACCCGCTTATCCGTTACCGCATCGCGGTGCAGCATTCTCCATGACTGCCACCCAGAGTTTAAATGTATATGATTGCCTCATCCATCTGCTTCTGGACCCTTTGTAACTTTCTTTTTTTTTGCATTATGACATTTTAATGTACAGATCCATATAGAAAACTCAGTCTAAATCCTCTTAGACTCCTATTACATGTTGTGTTAATCCTGTTCTGCACTGTTGGGACCTGCAGATCACAGGACAATAAACTCAGAGTGAAGAATCAATTCTTCTTTCCAGGCCAGGCCATATCCTCTTCTCCTCATTCCTGTATTTTCTTTTTTTTCCTCATTTGCGCCTCTTGCTCTAATTCTGCTTGTCTCTGTGCTCCACAGCATCTGTCCCTCCTTCTCTCCATCCTTCTTTATTTTGCCTGTAACTTGTCAGTCTGCTTCCTCTCTCCGCTCCAAAGCATCTGACTCTTCACCCAAACCAAATCTGCTGTGGGCTTTATTCCCAGGCTTTTATATGGTCCCAGCATGCAGCCTTGAGAATTTTCTCTTCTGCAAAATCCTGTCTGTGTGCTGTGTGTGTTTGTGTGCGATTAGTGAAAAAATCCGTCATTTTGGTGATAATTTAAGTCAATAACACTTTCTTGTAATATTATATTTCCTCCTACTTTCCTTAAAAAAACCAAATACTCCTTCCTTCGCTTGATATGCGCTGATTGGTTTTCAAATTTATGTTTCCTTCTCTGTTCATTATTCCCACGAAACCTCCTCCTAATTCTGCTCCTGCTTTTTTTTTTTTTCGCTTTTACAGCTCACTTGTTTACACTCCTTATTCCTCTCTCTGTCTCTTGCACACACACAGATCCAGCCTCTCTCTCCTTTCCTCTCGTTGGCTCACACTCTCCCACACTCTGAATGCTCATTAGTCTTTTAGTCGATACACCAACACTGCCATTAGATCTGTGTCTTGCTTATGTCAACATAGTTGTTACATAATCAATTGATCGCTCAAAGCAATTTTTACTCCTGACCTATTTTACCAGTTCTCTTGTTGTCTTTGTTCTCCACTTTACTGCACTTACTATCACCTTTTTTTCAGAAACATTTGACACTGGATTAGTTCACCTCCTGAGCAGGTTCGAATCCCAGTTAGGGCAGTTGGCTTCCAGTGGGCTCACCACCCACTGGAACGTAGGGTGTGGTGCAATGTGACTTGTGGTGTCCCTGTGACTGTACTGTAACAGATAACTAGATAACTCTACCTGACATAATTTATTGTCCCATCTATACATTTTCATCGGCTTACTGGGTCGGGGGGCAGCATTCTCCACAACTGCCACCCAAATCACATTGCACTGTAGCATAAGTACCATTGAAAATCAAATGGCCTAACAGGGTCCAGGAGGTGAACCCTGGAGATTCACACCAAAGACAGAGACATTGACTCTCGGCCAAAGTGAAGGCCATGGTTTATTGTATAATATACAAGCAATGATTAAAATGAATGTTATTAATTTTAAAATTCAAAATTAATTAAAATTTAAATGAATGTTATTTAAATTGAATTTAATTTACTACTTAATTTACTTAATTTTAATTTACTGTATGAAAACCAGCCACTAGGGGGCATCTGGCATAAAACTTCGGCCAAATCAAAGATGCAAGAAAACAAAAAATTATTTCCATACAGGATCGGTTGCAGCCCTGGTTAACAACAACAGCCAACAGTGCTGTTAACCTACAGAAATTGGACTACTGTTGCTCGAAGTAGATGGTTTGGACGTGTTCAGAGGTGGGGCGGTGGTTATATTGGTAGAAGAATGATCCTAGAGATGGAGCTACCAGGTAGGAGATGAAGAGGAGATTGATGGTTGCAGTGAGGGAGGACATGGAGGTAATTGGAGACAGGGTTGAGAGGGCAGGGGACAGAGGACAGGAGGAGATGGAAATTGATGACTTGCTCTGGCAACTCCTGGAAAAAGAAGAAGAAAAGAAGAAGAATCATTGTATGGGACTATGTATGGCAGATATTAAGAAACCGGAAATTGTGAAGGAAAACAGAAAAAAACAAAAAAAACAAAAAGAGATTGACAAGGAGCTGCAGGTTTAGCTTGTGAGAATGAAGGGAATGCTGGTGGACAAAGTGCATCAGATGAGGAACAGAGAAGCAGGCAGGAGGAGGCAGGTGATTGTGCGCAAGAAGAAAGGAAACAATGAGTGAGATTGACCATAGGCTGAATGATGCTGCTCGCTCAGTGATGAGTCCAAGGATCAATGATCTGACGAGGTCTGAGATGAAGGTGCAATCAAGGAGATGAGCTGCAGGTGTGTGATCTTATAGCAGAAAGAAAGGCGTCCTGTACTGTGGGACAGACACAGGAGGAGAGGGAGAGGATGTACTTTTCTCTAACAGTTTATAGTCTTGTTGGATTTAAACTGGCAACCTAACCTGACCGTGTGACCACCTGTTGTCCTGCCGCCTCCGTGGAGACAGGTTCACTTCAGAAAACTTGAGAAAGTCTCCTCTTTTTCATACCATTTGTCTGCAATTGAACTATGATTTACCGTTTACTGCCTTCATTTATTGATCATGATTTATGCTGCGTCTCTGAACGCACAAATGCATTTCCCTAAGGAGAATTTATAGCATTTCACAACACATTACATTTTATGTTTGGAATAGAAGTTGAAAACAGGTGGGAACGGCAGAGCAAGGCCCTGTGTGACTATGAACAGAGGAATCGGTTCTTAATTTGAGATGAATCAGACATATGGGAGTGAAAAATTGCTGAGGCTGGAAGTTCTGATGGTTCAGTTGGGTGAAAACATTGGGCAGATTTATGTTCAGTTGGCATTTTCACATATTTAACAGTCCATGTGGTGACATGCAATTAACTCCCTACCTTTTCTGGTAAATTAATTTAACTTATCTAATAGTCCACTCTAACCACCGGGCTTTATTGATCACACAGATTTGGAAAACACAGATAGGACACGTCGCACATTTTTGAAAGAAATTCCTGATAGTGTTCTTTATACCCAAAGAAGTTGGACGTTGCCATTTTGGAACAGGAAACAGCTTGTCCTAAATAGGTGACACAAAACTGTCACAGCTGTAAATATTAATTTCTCTTTGCAGGAGCTCAGCAGACAATGAAGGAGCAACTGTATTTTTCATTCATTCGTTTTGTTCATTCATTCTCATGCTTAGCCATTACTCCACAACTGCCACCCAAATCACACTAGACACGACTAGACATAACAGTGACAACCTGGCAACTGGTGGATTCAAACCTGAACCCAAGTCCGCTTTCTTAACCACTAATGTACCAAACCCAAAGTCATGGAAACAACTATTAGTTCACCCTTGTTTTCTTCAAATTCTTTTTCATTTTAATGCCTGGCACCACTAAGGGTTCATTGCATGAAGAATACAATGAATGTGAAAACACAGAATCCCTTAAACCACTGTTTTTGGCAGGACAATGCCATAGCTATGGCCAATATATTTATTTTAATATATCATTTTTACTTTAATCATATTTTCTCTTCAGTTCTAACTGAAAATAATTTTAGTTAAATTTAGGAAAATCAATGAAAATGGCTGGATGTCTGCTCTGAAATTAAAGAAATAAGTGGTCTAACTCAGTGGTCCCCAACCACTGGGCCAGGGACAAAATAACTGACCAATAGAATGGCTAGGATTCCATCATCAAAATTACAACTATTGCTCATTCAGAAATATTTTCTCAGTGAAGACAACAATAAACTGAAAATGACACAATGTCATTGATACAAGATTTTAACCGTTTACACCAGGCCTGGTAGCAGAAAGTTATAGGTTAGGTGCACTTGAGAAATCCTTGTTGTGCCCATAAACAGTTAATTTGGGTAGGAAAATTTTATAGGTAGAGAAATATGTCAGAACACCGGGAATTTAGTTTTAATAACTTAACGACCGGTCTGTGAAAATCGTATGAGACAATTAACAAGTCTGTGGTGCAAGAAAAGGTTGGGGAACACTGGTTGAACAGGTAGCCTAGCCGTCAATGAAGCAGACTTGGTTTCACAAGACTCCAGGTTCAAATCCACCAGTTGCCAGGTTGCAACTGAGGTGCTCTGATCATAGGAGCAACCCACAGCCCACATTCAGTTGACTCAACATCTTCAGGACGGTTCAAAGTATGGAGCAGTGTGCTTTAGGTGGGACCAGTTGTCCTTGCAACCTGGCAACAGACATACAGATAAATTAATGAGTGAAACGTTTACTAATATTTTTTTCCCATAACTGTATGTTGAGTTTCCTTTTACCTTAATAAATAATATTCACATGTTTGTGTTCATTTTACAGGACTCCAGGAAATAAACCAGGCAGCAGCCCCCGAGGTCAGACCCCAGATGAGACTGGACGTCGACATGGTCACAGCCACGAGGCCAACTCTTCTGTCTCGGACCTGGCCAACTCAGTGACCAGTGACATGCTCATGGTAACCCACAATATGAAGCTCACAGTCTGCCCTCGTGACAGACTTCAATCTGTGCTCTGGTCATTCTCTGTTTTACTGGACTCACCATTATTTAGACAGAATAGTTTGCTGTCTGCACATCCTTTCAAACCATAATTAGGGGGGACGGCTGCTTGAAATTGAATGTGAGACTCTCAGTCCATCTTTTTAAACCTAAGATGAATATAAGACGCAGACAGGGGTAAACGAGGCACGGAAGTGGAGGATATCAGGTAATTGGCTGAAAATAGGACGTTATCTCATCATGGGTTGTCTAAACACTGGGATTATTGGACTTAATTAAATTTTGCAGGGCATGTCCTCCCAGATAATGCTGATATCCGCGTTGTTAGTTTTTAACAAAAAACAGGTGCCGTCTGGACAATGAGCTCTTCAGTTTGTTCCTGATGTTAGAAACTCAGCTGAAGGTTGTTTCGCTAACTGTGCTATAAATCACTTCTCAACAGGACGGTTTTATAGAATAAGATTCTGTTTTACTGGTCAAATCTGACGAAAGACACCAGGATATGAAATCAGAGTAAAAGAAAATATATCTGAAATGTGATTTACATTCACATTTCATTGACTTTGCAGAAACTGGACAAAGGATGGTGTTACATGGGCTGCATTCTTTGACATAATTGTAAACACAGTGAACAATGAATGCTGGTATTGATCTTGTAAAGTGAGAAACGCAGGGCAACATTTCTGTGAAGTTGTTTTTACAAGTCAGTAGTAAATGTAAGTCTAGTTTTTGCTACATTATGTAATGAGAATTATATCTGCCTCATAAGTTGCCGACTTGTTGAGGCTTGGCAGCCCCACTGAAAAACAAAAAAAAAGAAAAATCAACAGGACTGTGTAACAACTCCTTCGGGTCTGCATCCAGACTTTCCGGCTGCCAACCTTGTTTGGAAGTGAAAAATATAGATTTTTAAATTCATCTCCAAAATGTATCTGAGTTATAAAGAGTTATAATGATTTGGCAATACTACAGTAGTTACTTCTTAAATCCTAGAAGCAAAGTTTTTTCGTGGGTAAAATGAACAAAGCTGAAGAAATAGGAATGTTATTTGTTAGTTTCACTGAGGAAAGACACAGAGGAACTGGCTTTTTTTACTAATGTTATTTGCCTCGTTTGGTCACAAAAGTTAAGACAACAACGATGGGTAGATCTGCAAAAAACAGTTTTAAATGTAGTTTTACTGTAAAAAAAAAAAGAAAACAGAGAATGTGGGCTTTTATTTATCTACAGTTTCAATACTAGATTTCTATACATCCCATTTTTTTAAGACGTTTCACTTCTCATCTCAGAGTCTTTTTCCGTTCTGACAGCTGACAAGCTCTTCAGTTGTGTTTTAGCCCTAATGTCTGAGGTTATTGTGATAGACCGAACCACGTAGTCTTTGAGAACACAATAAAGCGTAATAGTGCTTGAGAGTGTGGAAGAAAATTGCATCGTGCAGTAACACCTGTCAGTTTCCTGGACTCAACCCAGGAAACTGACCAGAAAAAGACCTGACAGATTCATCCATGAATACACATGTTCTGGGGAAAATATATTACATTTATTCAATATACTTCATTTCCTTATAATTCATGCCTGTGAAGAGCCTTCCAGGTATTATTTCTTTGGCACAGAATTTCAGAACTTGTCACTGAGTCTCACTTCAATCTTTTGAAGATGTTCTTGTAAGACATACTTTAAGATCAGTGAAACACCTGAGTGTGTCATGTGACCCAACTGACTCACATTTACACCTGGACTTGTGGTTTGACGACCTGGATTTCTCAAAAGGACTTTCTTCCCTATGGAAGCGATAGAATAAGTCTTCCATCAAGAAAATCCATCAGAACTGAAGGAGCCTCTAGTGGCTGAGAAGTGTAACACCAAAGTCGCCCACCTCTGAAGTCCTTTAAAGTAGTGTTTCTTTCTCCTGAGTTTCTTGTGACTTAGAAAGTACTTAGTCATTCCCACTCATCTCACCCACCTGTGGAGCGGAGCTCAGTATTACCACACAGTGTCTCAGCTAATAGAAACCTAGACTGATCTTCACACCAAAGCCCGGCCCTGCAAAGGGAGACGATGTACGCCTTATTCAGTGAGATTCAGTAATTAGCTGTGAAAGTACATGCAGTGCTGTGGATGCTGTGAGAAGAAGGCAGTGATGCGTATGAACAGGATGTAATTATGTGGGACTCGTGGCCCATTTGAGGTTCTTACAGCATAGTTGCTTAATGATGAAACTCAGTCTGACCAATCCATCCAAGGACACGTACATACCAAATATTTATATATGTATTTAAATATGAATTTATATATTGAATTTCACAGCCATGAATTGGTAAAACATCTAGAATTCCAGTTCCCTCCCAGTACATGAGAAGGATCCTGGCTGTATTACACTTTTTTTCTAGAATGTTCCTTGCTTGTTCCTTGCTTCCACATTGTGTGATGTTTGCAGGGCCATAAATAGTGTGGTGTAAATGTGCCACTGCCTCTGCCAGTGAGTATGAAAAGACAGTAATTAGCGAAAGAGTGATTATTTTCTGGATAACATCTGATGAATGTGATGTAAATAAAGGATTTAGCCTCATTTTCATATGCTGTAGTGAAAAACAACCTGCGTGAAGCTAGATGATCATTTGTCTACATTACTTTCAACCTTCTTTAATTTGTTAATTATTAATAAATAAATAAGAATGATAGACTTTGACAGTTTGACAGCAACGCCTTATGCTCCTCATTCCCCTCATGATGTTGTTCTCTCTGAGGCAGTGCCTTCCACACTTCCTTAAGTGCTACGTACACTTCTGCCAGGTCACATGGAGGTGGAGTACGATCATCCAGTCTCATCTGGTCCCAGATGTGCTCTATGATGTTTAGGTCAGGGGACATTGCTGGCCACTTAGACTTCCTGAAGTCGAGCATCACCCGTGAACAGAAAGTTGGGGATGTGCTGGTAAAACTGGTGGAGGAGGATGTGTTCTAGGAAAGTAAAAGGAAACTCCTTGCCAATGTGACCACTACATTTAACCCATCACCAAAGTGAACAGTGGGCAGCTCTGAGCACCTGGGGAGCAATGACCAGGGATGGTGCCATGCTCAGTGGTAACCTGGCAGCTGGTGGATTTGAACCTAAAACCCATCGTACTCAAGTCCAGTTCCATAACCACTAACCCACCTTGTATGATGTAGGAAGGAACATGCAGTGAGTGAGTCATCCATAATAACCAAAATGTTACTGTGCTTTGAGCTTAGCAATGTAAGGCTCACAATATGGTGCAAGTGTAATTTGGGTGGCAGTCGTGGAGACTGGAGATAAGCGGATGATTTTTGATACATACTTAAAGAAGACAGAATATGATTTTTTGTGGCTCACGATGTGGTGTAGTATGATTTGGTTGGTGCAGCTGCCCCTGTGACCCAGCAATGGACAGGCAGAAAAAGATAAATGAATGAATGAGATTCATTCTATGCTACTCAAAATACACAGTCATATTACACTTTGTATATATATATATATACATATATATATATATATGTATAAGTGGTATTTTCCATTTGAATTTCTTTTGGCAATGTTGCACATAGCACATGCAATAACATATTAAGTGTCGAAGAGGTGGACAGTACAGTCTGACAGTTGTTTGGCTACAGCATTAACAACCCTCCAAAAAACTTTTTTTATATATCAGACCCAGTTTTCTCTTATACCAAACCAACAGTGACTCAGTGACCTGCAAAAAGTTTTGTGTTCTGAAGGTTTCCTGAATATTATTATTATAACTGGAGCAGCAGTTAGTTTTGGGTTTTAAGACCACATAAAAGAAGTCATTTTGGATTTGGTGGTTAACAACAGAGACACACGAACACACCTGTAAATGTGTGAATCCTGATAATTATTTCCCACAAACATCAAAAACAAAGACTAAAATGAACTGGATTCATTTCTTATGTGTCATTTGGACCATTTTTATCAGCCTCATTAGAAATTGCACCTGCATATGCACATGTGTTCATAAATAAAGCGGTAGAGATTGTTTTTTTTTTTTTTTAAATTGAATCAGAAGAGTGGAAAATCTGTGGGAAACAAATGAACAGTGCCAGAGTGCAGAAAGATGAGCGAAGGTAATTTAGGCCAGCTGCTGGGTGGAGAAGTACGTAATGAAAAGTGATTATATTCAGCGTGGAGAATGAGGCTGAGCAGCGGCCTCAGAAATGTGTGGAAGGAAATAAAATTGAAAAGTCAAATTTCTATATCTACACCATTCAGCGGGGCCTCCACGCACCTTTCCATTAGACTGTGTCTCGGTTACCCACACGATGCCATCACCAGTCAGAGGGCATGTCGTCCCGCTGATTATCCCTTTTTATCACTTCACTGTGACAGGCGTGTTGTGCCAATACTTCACAACAGAAAAGATTCAGTTCCACTGAAATGCTTGTGTGCAGAACAAGGTCAATTAAAGGAAACAACTCAGTTCTTACCACCCAACAAAAAACCTGGATGCAAATCACCATGTTAAATCTGAAGGCTTTGTGAGCAGCAGAGCATGTAGTTCAGATTGAATGGTCACTTTGAATATATTGATCCTCTCAGTTGAATCCACAGCTGTTTGACTTTTCTCCTCAGTGCAGTTGGTATGAAACTGCAAATAAACTCAGAATGTTCACTGATGAAGTCAGATTGTTTACCCTGTGGTCAGAAATATGCAGAATAAAGTTTAGAAACTGCTATTTATTACCTTTACTGTTAGAGTATCTTTGGAAAAACCTGTATCAAAACATGGAAACACCTGGCCTACTGACATTTTAATGCCGTCCATCACAAATAAATAATTTCAAGTTTCGTCCTTTATCTTAAAAAACTTGTTGTCTCCTCCACACCAGTCTGAAAATTCTTAATCTCAAATTCATTCTTAATCACATCTGATAATTTCTTATCCTGTCCATCACCAACTCAGACCAGAAACCTTCTAGTAAAGTATCATCTCCTTTAAACAGTGTTCCTCTTCTTATCCTTTCACCTTGTCCCTTTTTTAAGGGTTGCCAAAGCGCGTAAACATTTTCTATCTTCCCCTGTCTTCTGTATCTTCTACTCTGACTCCAACTACCTCCATGTCCTCCCTCACTGCATCCATCAATCTCCTCTTTGTCTCCTACGTGGTAGCTTCATCTCTAGGATCATTCTTCTACCAATGTATCCACTGTCCCTCCTCTAAGCATGTCCAAACCATCTCAATCTGTCTTCTCTAGATTTTCTCCATGACTTCCTGTCTGTGTTCCCCTAATGTCCAAAAAACCCCAGTAATTTGGACAGAACATGTCCAAACCATCTTAATCTGCTCTAGCTTTTTCTCAAAACCTTCCTGTCTGTGTTGTCCCTCTAATCACCTCATTCCGGATCCTGTCCATCCTTGTCTCTCCTAAAGAGAATCTCTCCTTTTCCTTCCTAGGAATATTTCAAAAAGATATAGACAGAGATACGCAAAAATTTCCTCATCCCCCTTTTTTTCTATTATCCCCAACCAAATCCACACCCAAAATTACCACAGGGCATTGTTGGCATTGTGGTCAAGGAACTGGACTGGAGGGCGGTCCCCACTCACTGCTGCCCGGGCCCTCAAAGCTGCTCACTGTTCACTTTGGTGATGGGTTAAATGCAGAGGTGACATTTCGTTGTGTGCAGTGCTAGTTTGCTTTCTCTAATAGGAACAAACAATCACTTTTACAATTACTCTTATAATAATTATTATTATAGTTGTTCTAGTAGTTCTTTAACACATCTACTGTAAGAAGGGAGTTGGGGCTGCTTCCACAGAGGAATAACCCCTCTAGCCAGGAGGGTAGTAGCGAGCACAGTGTTAATGGTTTTAGAGGTGAAAGGCTGCGGACGCAATGCAAAAAAGCCAAAAGAGGATCAGGAAAGGTGATGATATTGTAAGCCAACTGAGAATCAAGAAGATTTGGAATTAAATCTGTGCTAAGCCTGGGGCCGGACCATAACATAATGGGTTCAGCTAGAACTCTGCGCCCCCTTACAACTGATTACTGTACTACATTAAGGTAAATCCTAGACCATTGTTCCCCAGTCATTAAGTTGTGGCAGATAAATACCCCTTAATAAAATTGAATTTCTGGTGTTCTGAAATATTTTCCTACCTATAAAATCTTCCTGCCCGAATGAATTATGCATGCACACAACAAGGGTTTCCCATGGGCACCCAGCCTATAATTTCCTCCTTCCAGATCAATTTAAAAGGTTAGAATCTTAGAATCCTAATCAAATATAGTTGTATTATTGATGATGGAATCCTAGTCATTCTATTGTTCAGTTCCTTTGTCTATATGGGTATAGATCAAGTGTAAGTAATAGCCAGATGGGGACAAAAGGAAACATTATTTCTGTGCGGCCCGGCACTACTTCACCCACGAACCGGTCCCCAGTGATTGGAGACCACTGTCCTAGATGGACACCAAGTGAATTTTATGTACCACTGTACGAGCTGCAGTATTCGTTGCCAACAGTCTTTATTTAGAGTGATCCCCAGCTCCCAAGTCGGAGCTGGACTGCCAGCAACGGAACAAATACAACTGTAAATGCTGAAAATCTGTCTTTTCTATTTAAAAGAAAAGTGAAATCAAAACACTGTGTCTCCTTTCCTCTCAGTTGTCTCCAGGTTCAGAGGAAGACGACCACGAAGGTCCAGTGTGCGAGAAGCTTGGTCGAATCCAATTCAGTGTCGGATACAATTTTCAGGACTCTACGCTCACAGTAAAGATTCTCAAGGGGCAGGATTTGCCTGCAAAAGACTTCTCTGGAACTTCAGATCCATTTGTCAAACTCTACCTGCTTCCTGACAAGAAGCACAAACTGGAAACCAAAGTGAAAAGGAAGAACCTCAACCCCCACTGGAATGAGACCTTCCTATTTGAAGGTGAAGATAAAGAAAGGTGTTCAGAGAGACAGACAGATAGATGGATAAGATAGTTAGATTAGATTGATGGATGGATGGGCAGGCAGACTGACAGACAGACACAGACATAATTATACTCTGGAGTTCCCTGTGAGAGAAACACAGACTATAGTGTGTTATATAATAATACAGTAGAATGTACCTTTTCTACAAATGCATGTATTCCATGTTTAATCTGTGTCTTTCTCAGGGTTTCCATATGAGAAGGTGGTCCAGAGGACTCTCTACCTGCAGGTTCTGGACTATGACCGCTTCAGCAGAAATGACCCCATAGGAGAAGTGTCCATCCCACTCAACAAGCTGGACCTGGCCAACATGCAGACTTTCTGGAAGGAGCTGAAACCATGTAGTGATGGCAGTGTGAGTGAAACAGAAATTGGTGGTGGGGGGACAGAAATATGGTACATGAACAGGGAGGGAGAGGAGAAAAAAGAGACACAGGGACAGAATGCAAGATGTGATGTCATTCCTGGCTGCTGTGATGCTCCCAGGGGAAATGCGGTGGCGTACTAGTGGGAGACACAGCAGAGGAGACCATGGCGAGGCTGTCAGGTGGAAGGAGAAAAGAGCTGTAAAGGGGGAAAAGACAGCGACGACAGAGAGATGCATAAGAAAACATAAATAATGACTGTTGTTGTTGTGTGTCACTTCTCCAGGGAAGTAGAGGAGATCTGTTGGTGTCTCTGTGCTACAACCCCACAGCCAACACCATCACTGTGAGCATCATCAAAGCCCGCAACCTCAAAGCCATGGACATTGGAGGCACTTCTGGTAAAGAAATAAATAAATAAATCTGAAAATAAAATACATATAAATACTACTTTTACCTCTCATCTGTTTCCTCCATTTCACAACATGTTCCAAATGTCACAGAATGATCCCACCACTAAAAACAAAAAAGAATCCACAATGATTTTCCTCCTCCACAGACCCCTATGTAAAAGTGTGGTTGATGAACAAGGACAAGCGCGTGGAGAAGAAGAAGACGGTGGTAATGAAACGCTGTCTCAACCCTGTGTTCAATGAGTCCTTCCCATTTGATGTGCCTGCCCACGTGCTGAGGGAGACCACCATAATTATCACTGTCATGGACAAGGACAAGCTCAGTCGCAATGATGTCATTGGAAAGGTGTCTCCTTCTCATCCTCCTCCTACTCTTTCTTCTTGTTGTTCTGCTTGTTGTTGTTCTTCTTCTTCTTCCTTTTCTGTTGAGCTTCTCTGATTGTGTTGAAGGGAAGCAGCTCAGCACTTAGACAGTCTCTACTGACACCTAATGGAATAAACCGACCTGTGAAAAAGAGCGCATGAAGAGTAAAATATCTGACACAGTATCGGTTGGTTATTTCTGGTTAGGTTTTAGTATAACCCTAAAAAAATTGAATTTTGAAGTATCACAACAGTGACAAAATATATTTCTTACAATTTTTTCAACTGCAATCGCAGTAACTGCGCTTCCATTTTCTCCACTGTTGGATAAAAATATTACTACATATTTCTATATTTCTACGTAAAACTGGAGCTAGTTGCTCGATATGTCTTTTTGATAGGTCTAATAGTCAATAAATATAGGGAAGACATTTTATTAGATGTTTTAAGCACTGATTGATGTAGTGGATCTTTTACTTTTTATTACTTTAGTTAACATCTTTATTTTACAAGATATCTGTTGCATTAACTGCATCTTGTTTTGATATTTTGTGGGGATTGGCTTAAGTTATATTTGTTTCATAGATATACAGACAGACCGGCAAATAAATAGATAGATAGATAGATAGATAGATAGATAGATAGATAGATAGATAGATAGACAGACAGACAGACAGACAGACAGATAGATAGATAGATAGATATCAATATCATCAATCTGTCTGCCACCATCCCTGAGTCACACTGACTCTCTTCCTCCTACAGATTTATCTTTCGTGGAAGAGCGGCCCCGCAGAGGTGAAGCACTGGAAAGACATGATGGGTCACCCTCGAACCACTGTGGCCCAGTGGCATGCTCTCAAAGCCTGAGGGACCCAGGGACCAACCTGCCTACGGTGTTTTCCAGCGTTTAAAATTCTGCATCAGCCACAGAGTCACTGCCCTCAGCACATGCTCCACAAACTGTGTGTCATCTCTTTGTTCTCAGGCCTCTTTGATATAGCCCCCGCCCTCGGACCTTGTGACGCCACCTTTAATTCAGTCATTCCCGTCTGGCACTTTTCTCATCCCTTTGGCTGAACTGAAAAAATGCCTTTTAATGTCTGTTCTCACTTCGTCCTTACACCCTTCTCCTCCTTTGATTCCCCCCACCTCCACCTCTCTTGCACATCAGTTTCTCCATGTTATCAAACATTTCAGTATTTATAAGAGAGCTGTAGCCTACCTCTTGCCACCCATAATTTCTCGACCAAAAATAGATAAAACGTATTTCTCCTGCCATCCTCTGTGGGTGCAGAGACAGGCTGCATTCAGAAGGGCACCTTTGTGTGAAAGGCACCGACCTGTGCAACCTATTTACCACATTCTTCAGGTGTTGCACCGAGGAAAGGGTTCCACTCCGACTCTCATGTCACGACTCCTCTGTCCTCCCCATTTAAAAAATCAGGAAAACTGACTGTGGCAAATGTGTATTTTGAAAGGGACAAGACAGAACTGGACCTTGTCATTTAATACGTTGAACCTTGGTTTGCACTCCTCTGGCGCCAGTGTAATAATTCGCCCCAAGCTGAAACCCTTTGTCGTCTGTGTGTGATGTGGGTGATGTGCTGTAAACCCAAGAATTCCTCAAGAAAAAAAAAAGAAACTAACATGACTACAGAACACAGGTCTGGTCCTGGATAGGAGAACATCCTTTCTTATTTTTGTTTTAGTTTACTAAGATTAAAGTATATTTCGAGAAAATCAGAGAGAGAATGAATTTACAGCAGCTTAAATAACAATGTTGTTATTTTGTATATTTTGGGCATAGAAATATTAAATTACTTTATCCATTCTAGTGGAATCCTTCATGAAAGCAATAAAACCTAAAATCCGTATTGTAGAATAAAGCTTAGAGCATTTTCTGTTTCCAAAAATGAGCTCAAACAATTGACAAATTGATAAAAGAGAGTCAGCTAAGGTGATGGGAAAGGTTTACAGGGCAGTTGTGAGACCAGCCATGATGGATGGATTAGAGACACTAGGAATAGGTAGAAGACAGGAGACAGAGCTGGAGGTAGAGGAGTTAAAGATGCTGAGATTTTTTTAGGAGAGACAAGGATGGACAGGATCAGGAATTAGGTGATTAGACAACACAGACAGGAAGGTTTGGAGAAAAAGCTAGAGCAGATTGAGATGGTTTGGACATGTTCAGAGGAGGGACAGTGGATGCATTGGTAGAAGAATGATCCTAGAGATGGAGCTACCAGGTAGGAGACAAAGAGGATATTGACGGATGCAGTTAGACATGAAGGAGGTTGGAGTCAGAGTAGAACATACTGAGAGCAGGGGGGGATGGAAAATGTTGAATCTCTGTGGCAATCCCTGAAAAAACAAAAGGAGAAGAAGAAGAAGCTAAAATAATTGAGAGATATCAGAAGATGCGTTTGCTTGCTACAGTCTGAGAAAATCACTCAGCCTTTTTGGTTCATCGTGGGTTTTTTCTGGTAAACATCACAGAGAATGAAAGTGAATCATCATCAATGCCACAGAGAATACAAATTTCAATATTTTGGCTTCATGAATGGCCTGCTGGCAGTTTGATGTGTCATCTGCTGCAGTAAAAGCAGAGCAAAAAAAAAAAAACACCTGATGACTATAATTAGTTATCAGTTACTAAATAATGAATAATGGTAATTTAAAAAATCAGCTTTGACACAGATATACCCTAGAGTCTGCCCTGACGACTGTGTCGGCTGTTTAGATCACGAAAAGTGTTATTTTCTCTCTTCTAATTGATAAGGGTCCAAGTTCATTTCCCCAAACACATGTTTCTACTTGAATTATTTAAATATTTCCTAAGTTCTATAGGAATTGCTTTGTATTAACAGTAATATAAGAATAATTAATGATGAGTATGTCCACTGAATGAAAAGTAAAGATACTAAACCAAATTAATATGTAGTATTAACGTGTACAGGTGTCTATGTGGTGTGTATGTTATGGGTTTGATCCCCTGAAATCTCTGCTGCCGCCATTGAGTTTTACAAAATGTACATTGGATGAATATTTACCTTAAGTAGCAAGGGTATTTTTTCATGTATAGCCTAGATATTCATCACCCGACCACGTGAGTTGGGAGAAGGAAGAAGGTCCTTGGCCTTAATTTATTTTTTGAATCAATATGTTGTGTGTATGAGTGCAGGCAGCAAAAGACTCTGCTCAGGTTACAGATGAGAATATGTCAAAATGTAGATCTAGACTAGAGGAAAATAAGCATCATCATCATCACCCATTCCAATCGGTCTGTCTGGGTTCCTTGGTTTGCTCATGGTTCCACTGTACTGCCTGTCTGTTGACACTTTGTTTCATATGCTTGCTTCACTGCCTGAGCTCGACCTCCTCTGAGACGAGTGGAGTGAATGAATGTACACAAACGAAAGACATATTCCGTGGAGGTCTCGATTACATTCCGTTGTTTCGGTGTTCCGGTCGTGTGCATGTGTGCACGTGTGTTGCACTGTGGACGATTTAAGGTTCCGTGTGTGTGGTTGTATTTCTTGTGAGTCCTTTCTCTGTGTGTGTACAGTATATCTGCACTCGGTTCTATTTTGTCCGTTTCTTGCCGGACAACATGGTTTACTGTTTTTATTCTGTATTGGAACAGTCCAGATGTACAAATAAATGTTTATTTTTTATTTTTATCAGTTCTCTAAGGCTTAATGCACCTGTTGATGCTAAAGCTGGAACAAACCTCTCTTTATAGCAGGGTCACTGTCACATAACGAACATCATGAGAAAGAAAAAAAATATGACAAATTTAAAAAAACGTTGCACAGGCAGCATGTTATACAAATTAAAATATAGGGCTGCTGACTGGAACAGACATTGTAACTTTTATTTTTCCATAGGAATTGAGTTGAGGACGTTTTACCTCCTCATCCAAGAGACTTCATTAATTCTGGTGTTTACTGGTGGTTGTGAGAACAGGGGAGAAAGGCCTCAGACATCACCTCAGACACCACGTATCACCCACATACAATGCTGTCCGTGCTCTCCCAAGCTGTAGAACAAATCCATTCAGCTAACTCCTGGAGACATGTAGTCTAGACCAGGGGTGTCCACAATTTTTGTCTTGTGAGCTAATTTTCAAATAACCAGGCTGAAGTGATCTACCTAGATTGATTTATACAAACTGGAAATCTTATTTTCTACATTATGTTATGTATATGTTATACTGTCTGACTCAATACCTGTATTATTTTCACTTTAGCCCAGTGATTATCATCTTAAAATACAACAACATCTCTAGTTTTAATTACCGGTACTATTATTTTTTAAGTTATTGCCCAGGATCTACCTACTGGCCACCCCGGTCCAAACCATGACATGACAAACACCAGAACTTATGAAGCCTCTTGGATGACGGGCTAAACGTCTTCAACTTACTCAAGGTGATAATTGGTTTTAGACTGCAATGATCTCCTGGATGTCTGGAAATCTCCACAAATACACTACAGTCATGGAAAAAATTATTAGACCACGCTGCTGTTTACAATCATTTCTCGTTAATAATAATGCCTGGTTCCACTAAAGGTGAATTTCTTTGGGCAAATATATTTACAGCAACAAAATAAATCATAGGAGTTTAATTTCAGAGCTGATATCTAGACATTTTCCACAGTTTTCTTGAAGTAACTAAAATCACTTCTGTCTTTACATTAATGGCTATTAAATGGTACTGCTAAACACAATGCTTTTAGACACTCACTGTTTTCCTGTCTCTTCTATTCTTTAGATAATATACCTTTAGTAGAACCAGAGACTAAAATGAACAAATACCTGAAGAAAAGAAAACAAGGGTGGTCTAATATTGTTGCCATGACTGTAGATAAGAATTCTAAGAAAGCAAATCTAAAATAATTTATTAGAATTTAATTCCTTTCTGTCTGGTCTAATCTGACACAGTAGGACCAAAATATAAAGGACACATCCCTGAAATCACAGCAAGCGCCCGCGCCACCTCCCGAACACACTTGTTTTCAGGCACAAAGTGTTCTGTGCACCTTGTACAGCCAACCACGCCTTTGCTCCTCACCATATGTGCTCCTTTCAGAATTGGAGGAGGGAAAAGGTGAAGCAGGAGCTAATCGTCACAGCATTACATCACTGTCAGCTACATCTCAGGTAGAGAGAGCAAAACATTGGAGCATCACAAAAAGTAACCAGGGAACACAGTCATCTGTCTGTGCCGATGGTCTTGTGCGTTGAACAAGCCATTATTACGAGTGCTGCTGACGGAGCGTTACATTCCAGAAGCTTAGTGAAAGTCACTTCAAGCAAAGCAGCTTAAATATTGCTTTAACGTCAGTCAGCGCTCAACGCCTTTTAGTTTTAAAAAAAAAAACTTGAGTTTTAATTATTTCTGCTAACTCCTCACCGACCAAATACCATGTGTTTTTAGGTGAACAAAATTGCATTCCTGACTTTTAGGGCATTCTGCTTCAGACAAAGAGAGGTTAACCAGCAACATTTCTGTTTAAAATACTGTACAAAAAAAGATAGTGAAGTCTTGTATAAGTAAACATAAGTGTTTACTGGGGATGTTGATATCTGTCTGTCCTTGATATGACTACAGCCCTCCTTTTACTCCAGTTTCTCTTTGTAGTCACACATGTGGAGTGCACAAGTTTAAATATCAACCATTTATTTATTTTTGAAATCTGTACAGTGTACATAATAAATATGTATATAAAACAAAAGAGGTTGTCTTATTTCTCCTTAACGTTTTTGTAGAGATTGATAACTTCATATAGCATGTCTTACCGCTGAGATGCCCTGAGCATGGTAACAGACAAACAAATGAAGACAGACAGTAGTGGTGGTCCAGAGGTTATGTGCGAAGGTTCGATAGGTTCGAATCCATCAGCTGCCAAGTTGCCACTGAGGATAGCACTTTGGTTGGCAGTCGTGGAGACTGTTCCCCCTGCAATGGATAAACATTAATGAATGAATGAATAAAGGCAGATAACAATGTCTCTTGAAATGTCCAGAAATCAAATGAATTTTTCATACTTGCATTTTATATGTACAATACCAACAAACCACCCAGGCATTGGCAGAGACTCTCCTACAGTTTAGACTGGAGAGGACACTTTGTGAGACAGATGGCTTAGAATCACAGAGGGGAACTCTTCTGACATCACCTGCTACTATTTTTAGGAGAAGCTAAAAATTGCTGATCAGGTAAGAAATAAAGGTCGTGTCCATGTCTTCCTCGTATATAATCACAACCCATTACAGTTGGTTAATGGTTTACCTCTATGACGGGACACCTGGGCTGAAAACAGTGGTACATTTGGATTCTGAGGACGTACAGAAGCTGAGTTGATCAGTTATGATGCTGAGCACATTTCTTGGCCGTGGGGCATTTTTCCACACGCTAAGAACAAGGATTCACAGAACTGAATCACAAAGCAAGGCAGGAAATCTCCTAGTTGACATGGATGTGTACACTGATCCCTGGATAAGGGGGGAATGTTAGGTTGTTGAAATGTTTTGGGTTTGTTTTGAAAGGTGGGTTAAAACTGTGTTTTTCACAATGTTAATGCCCTGTTTCAGGCCATTCTCATGCCATGTCATTTGGAAATTAAGTGCTAAATATCTGTGTTTAATTAAACTTTAACTAGGAATAATATTGTTGGTGAAAAACAAGGGTAAAAGTTGTTTCTTTGTGTTTTGCAATTGCAATTACCGTACAACAAAGCAACGCTCAGTTTGCGTCACAAAAAATTAAGGGCTCTACTGCCACCGGGTGACTAACTGTTGTTACTACAACCCGCACAAAAGTGGTTATGTAACAAAGGGTGAGCGTGAGTGGACATGGCGCCCTCTTGTCACGTGATCTCCACTTCTGACGTAAAAGTTGACTGTGACACAGAAAAGAAGTGAGAATTAACGTTTATTTTATCAATTATGATGCTGTTTATAACATGGTAGTCAATTTAAAACATGCAAGAAATAAACAAACATACAGTGTTTTCAGCGAATGTGTCTAGATATTGAATTCACAGGTGTGCCTTCAAAAAAATGAAAGAATAATGGAGTAAATTGATTGATTGATTGATTCATCTGCATCCTCTTTTCTGTTACCAGGTCCCAGGGCCAGCATTTTCTGCAGGTGAGCCTTTCCTGTAGGTGTTGAGCCCACAACAATATTTACACTACAGTATTTTCAAATAGGCAAGATTTATAACATTCTTTGCGCCACCTGATATGGACTTTTTACACTGATAGTTAAGTAAGTAGAAGTTTCTGGAGAAATTACACCTTTATTTACATTGTTTCAAACTTCCCAATTGATCTGCATCTCTTAGAATATCCACAGGCCTTTGGGATGTTAATGACTTGTATTTTCCAAGTATTCCAAGCTTGGAGCATCCAGCCTCTGTTCCTGGTTGCGGTTCTTTGTGAACTCCTTCAGCATATCCATTACTTCTCCTTGGTAGACATCGGGAGTGGGTTGAGCTTCTGCAGACAATTGGATTCAGGATTCAATGCTTTTTTGATTTATATGAATTATTTAGAAAAAAAATTCTACAAAATGTAAAACATCATGTTGAATGTTGTATTAAAAAGGGGCATTTCTCTGAATATTGATTTTGACCAGAGTACAAAAAATGTAGTAGCAGGGATTCTCATTCTCTTACCTGTGGCCCAATAGTAGATGTCCCAGTCATTGCTTGGTTCATTTATTATCTGGTCATACTGCCGCAACTGCTCTTCCGTCATTATGTTCAGATAACGCTTTGCAAAAAGGCTAGACAGACAAGGAGGACATTGTGACCATGAGTCTGGTGATGATCTACACTACTGTTCAAATGAATTGGAACAGCATTCGGCTGCTTCCATGCATTAGAAACAGAAAAAAAACTACTTTTAAAACGTTGGGACTTCAGAAGAATGTTAATTAATGTTGGCTATAGTCAGTCACAAGAGCAGACTAGAGAAAGAGGGGTGTGTGGTAGACAGTGATATTTAACTTTATTGATTATTGAAAACAACCTGAGTAATATGCAGTTTTCCAGCATGCCTCTCTTGCGACTCTCATAAAGTAGTCTGCGTCTTTTGATATCAATGGGCTCATCAGGCTTTGCCTCCCAAGGTGGTAAAGGGATCTCAATCAAGTCTCCTCTGGTGTCATCTGGTGCATCTCCTCGATAACCACGAACTGACACTAGTCCATTGATGGCTGGTCTCCACGCCATACCACAGAGCCCTGTCACCAACTGAAAGACAATAAAAACATGTTGAAACAAATATCAGAGAAAACCATGGATATCTCTGTGTCTCTGACAAGACACTACTGTTTCCTTTCCATCTCTAGGATTATAACAACCATGTTTATTGATATTCTATACTTAATTTTTGGTACAACAGTATCTTTGGTTGAGTTATACAGTATCTCCTACTCTTCAGCATATACTAGCTATATGCTGGCTACATATTGCCTCTGAATGCTGGTTCGTCTCCACTAATAACCCTGCTAGATTACAATAAATAGATTATTGTAATTATGAATATATATATATATATATATATATATATATATATATATATATATATTGTATATACTGTGTGTGTGTGTGTGTGTGTGTGTGTATAACTCACAAGATTTCACTGCTTTATATAATTGGAATTATTAATTTAAGGATTAAATGTGAACAGGAAGCAAGGAAAGTGTGTTTACTTGTCCAGTTGTATAACTGCCCCCCGCTGTAAATGCAGAATAGACAGTAAACTACTACTTCGCAAAAATTACATTACGATAGCTTTTGTGATGATAAAGCAGTCAATCCCCTGGTAAATGCACTACGAGACCAATGAAAACGTATAAAAACACACGAATCAAATAAATGTATACGCTTTTACAACTCACTCGTTTTGCCACAGCAGATGACAGCATGGTATTCCTCTTTTGGAGACGTACGAAAAAGTAAAAATGTATTTTTTGTTGTTGTGACACTGACTCGTTGGTCCCAAAGTCAGAATTTACGCAACAACGAGGGGACCGCCTTTTAGCGGTGCACACTCTTACGTCACATGGTAAAATACTTTTTAATAGTATTCGTAGTTAATAGCAAATGCATGCAAGAAAAAAACTGTCCGTTTATTGTTCTATTGTTTTTTTAATTACCAGTTCAACATTTTATTTATTGAGGATGTATGAAGAAATGTGTAGAGCGGAACAAACAAAGGGAACTAAAAATAAAATCACTTTCCCGGTCAGTCCAATTTTCTCAGCGCACCGGGACGTTTTTTCTAAACAAATGGCATTAGCGTTAGCTCACCGGAGACCAATATTTAGTTAATACTTGTCCCTATATGCATCCACTTAATACTATTGAATTCCGAGTCATTTATTAAAGTGTGGACTCTTGTTAAATGTCGGCTGGTCGTTTTGATGTGTGGTCATTTTACTTACGTTCCAATGTTTGCTTAAGTCATAGGCAATGTTAGCATCGACCAAATAAGGTGTAACGTTGGCCAACTCACGAGAAAACGGTCACATTGTGCCACAAATCGTCCCGTTTTGCAAACGAAAGTGCAGTTCTAGTTACAGTGACAAATTAAATAACGGATTACTATCATATATCAGAGGACGCTATGGCAGCTTCTGGGGCTGTACCCGGACCCAGCACCTCCGACTGGAATATGAATCAGACCAAGGAGGTGAGTCCTGTACACGTTTCGCAGGATTTGTATCTGTAAGAATACCCTTTACGATTAAAATAAAATTCATGAGTAGCAGATTCATCAGGTAAAACCATGTGTCGTCTAATAGTACTGTTAAACACGATTAAAAGGAGGTATGCATTTAAAAAGAACATCAACAAATAAGTAGATGCAACTACTTACATTCGTTGACATCATGGGTCTCAAAGTTTTATTTTTTTTCCCCCAGATTCTGTGTTAAATTACACTGGAGTCCGTGGACCCCAGTTTTGAGAACTATATTATCTACCAATAAATTATATAGTAAATCTATTAAATATACACACTTACTGATATATATTTATTGTTGAAGCACATGATGATATACTGTAGTACAATGCTGTGCACATCAATCTGTGAAAATACATTTACCATTGAATCCAGGTCCAACTTGACCTCTTTCGGCAGTGAAATTCTTCCTTGAACGAAGTGTACCAATAAACTCCAGGGCCCTTCCATGGGTCGCAAATAGCAAGTTTGAGTTACCCCTGTTACACATTGACATAGAGAAGGATTCTCATGATTGCGTAGGGTTTTTGTTGTTTTTAAATTTACATGTTGCTATATGGTCCAGTCAGGGCATGAGTAATGCCATTTCAATAAATAGTGTAAAAATAAACTTGGACGCAGCTGGTCCGGAGTAAATAAAATAAAGGAATAAAATGGAAAAAACTGCATAGTTAAATATGGATCACTGGTCAGCAGCCTTATTTGATGCAGATTATTGTAATATTAAAAAGTTCTCATGATTTTACCTGTAAGAATATCATCGTAAGTGTAATGTCTGCTTAAAAAAAACCCAAGAATTGTACCATTTTGACCATTTTGGTCTAGTTTTTTTTAAACGTCCCGCGGGCACCTTAGTTACACCTGATATTGATGATCCACCTGGTATTATCAGTTCCTCCTGACAAAATAATTTTTAAACTTTTTGAAATGTATTTCCTTAGACATTAATTCCAAACCATCTTTTCACTTATTTTCAGGCAACTTGCTGTTTTCTTCTTATTTTTCTCAATTGGTAATGCATTTTCCTTACTTTTTTAGGATTTGGACAAGATTGCAGAAGCAAATGAACTCTTTGATGCTGTTCTGACTGGATCAGTTGATCTAGACAAGAAAGTTGAGAAGAAAGTGTCACCTGCTAAGAAAATGTCAAGTTCAAATGAGGCAAAATCAACTTACGAAAAAGAAGGCAATTCAAAACCTCTTGCAATTTATGTAGGAAATTTCCCTTGGGTGAGTCACCTTCCCTTTTTATCATAAAAATATGACTTAAACAACCTTGTCATTTTGTTCAGCTACAAAGCCACAGTTGAGTTTTACTTTAGTAAAAAATAACAATGCATTTAAACCCATGTTAAATACAATCATAATCATAAATCATTTTTTTTACTTTTCCAGTGGACGTCTGATGCAGACCTCACATCAATGGCTCAGACCTTAGGTGTAAGGGACATAAGGGAAATAAAATTTGCAGAGAACAAAGTAAATGGCCAGTCAAGAGGGTGAGTATTTCTCAAGTAATGTTCAGTATTTAAAAATTCAGTCATTCAAGATGCGAATCACCTAATGTTTTTTTCTTCTACTTTATACTGCAGCTATGCCAAAGTGGTGGTGGCAACCACAGAATCACTTAAAACATTGTTAGATAAAGGACACGAGTGTAAAGTAAATGGGGAAAGAGTTGAGTGCCGTTTTGCCACTCACCAGAACCTTACTTGGTTTGAGAATGTTGCAAATAAACGTAAGTACATCACAATCATGTAGCTGTAGATAACATTTTTTCTGTACATTAGTTGTTAATTTATAGCATTTTCAATGCTTAGAAAATATCCTAAATAATAATCCTCTTGACAGGTGTTCCTCCTCGTGATTCCAAAAACTCAGAGTCCTCGGACACAACTGCATCGTCATCACAGGAGCCCAGCACTTTACCCGCCCCTCCATTTTTTCCTATGTCCACACCCCCACCTTTGCCTTACCTGAGCCAGCAACTTCCTCCCTTTCCACTCGTGCCTCCAAACATGTCAGTGCCACCCCCTTTTATTTTCCCTAATTCACACCAGATTCCCATGCAGGTGCCCCCTAGTCTCCACATCAATCCAGCGTTCTTCAACCAAGATGGGCCCAGCAGCAGAATGCACAGCCAACAAAAGTAAGAACATACAGTTTATAATTAATAAAAAAAAGTGCATTTTTATTTGGCAGCCATACAGCCATATTCTGATGAGCATTTATGATTTTTTATATGTCTTAAGTTACATGCACAAGATTTCTTTATAAAGAGTAAGAGCATACTCACAGCTTCAGTGATGCTTTGGGGAGGATAACAGAGATGAACTCTCTGTAATCTCTCTTGAAATGATCTCAGACCACACATGTAATCTAAATGGAAATGGAAGAAAGAGGAACCTATACTGTCACGGCTGGATATATTTTCATCTTTGTTTCAATCAAATTATTTAGTGTAATTGCTTCACAATCTTGAGTGGACAGCAGTTACAAAATGTCTGAATGGTGTCTATATTTTGCTGCAATTCTCTCTTGGCCAACATGGGCTTTAGGCTTCTGAATAGACAAAGCATTTCTTTGTTTTTCCACATCTAACACATGTTTTTTTTATTTATTTTTCAGGCAAACAACTCAAGTTGCAGATGACGATTTTGAAGAACTAATGAACAGAAATAGAGCGGTGGCCAGCAGTGCCATTTCCAAGGCAGTGTCTGGCGCAGCAGCTGGTAAGTCGAGCTGTCAATACTGTGAAGTAGAAATAGGAATAGTAAAAATGCCATTTATGAAAATAAGTGGTTTTGTAAAAATCGATGTGAAAAAATTAAGATTTGAACTATATATGGTTAAAAATTATAAAATAATTAGGACCTATTGTAGCAGAAGCTAAAAGGAAAAAAAGGTCTGTTTTAAGTTTGTAGTAAAAATACCAATCAAAGTCTGACCTAAAGCATCCTAGTAGTCTTCAATTTGTTTTTGCTTAACATGTGTTTCATTGCTTTTGGATTCAATCCCACTGATTGTTAATGCAGGAGACAGGGATGTGTCAATGGAGACACTACTAACTGCTATTGCCATCATTAAGCAGTCCCGGGTGTACAGTGATGAACGATGTCAGGCCCTGGTTATGTCGCTTAAAGACTGTCTAGTGTCCATCCAAGGAAACTACAGCTACAGGTAGGTTGAATAACATTTTTGGAATTTAGAAATGGGACCATGTTTATGAGCCATTAGACAAATTAATTTGTCTTTTAAATGCCTCATGAACACACTTTTTGACAGGGGCAGAAGTCGTTCTAGGGATAGAGACCGAGACCGGGACCGTGACAGGGGCCGTGACAGAGAGCGAGAAAGAACAGAAGAAGATTATTCAGGATGGGAAGGGTCCCGAAGACGGGATGGGCACAGAGAACGATCCTGGAGTAAAGAGAAGTCCAGGGAGCGTTCACGGGATCGGGATAGGCACAGAGATTACAGAGATCGATATCGCTGACATGGTAGGCTTTTCTTTATGTCTCTATGTTTAACCACGTGTTAATGTTCTGTAGAATGTATTTTATATTGTAAAGTTTCCAATATTATTAGTGTCCTTCTGGTGGGAATGTACGCCTACTTTTATCAAACAAGATGGCAAAAAAAACATCTGGTGTTTTTCTAGTATTCTAGTCAGGCCTAGACACTGAAACTCACCAATCAGTGTGCTGTCCATAATCTGCAATTATCCATTATCCACAAATGCTGTCATATTAAAGGCGTCTTGGTCTCGTTTGTAATTTTGTCTAAAAAGTGTAACTTACCCATACCTTATTTATGTTGTCATTCACTACATATCACTTTGGAAACTTGATTATCAAGCCAGACAAAGTACTTCCCCTTACTACTTGTCAAAAAACTTGTAGACAGCCTTCTAGACAATATACATAGTTAATTATTTAAGAAACCAGCCCATGTGCAGCTGAATGTGTGTTGTATCTATGTGGTGTAAGGTAATATATCCCATCCTGGCAGGCATGGTATGGCTGTTTATGTTTGCGACAGAATGCGTCAGAATGAGAACAAGAAGCCCCTAAATATGCTAAATATTGTCCTTAAGAAATGTGTTTAAAATTGTACCTTTGTTCTTTTCAGACTGGTCATGTCTTTGTGTGAAGCAGAGCAAAGATGAGACTTTTTGTTTTTGCTTCAAGATAAATGTAATCTGACAAATGCTGAGGTGAGACTGAAAATTCGTTCCAAAAAAAATTTCTACTTTTCGTTCTTTACTTGTCTGTACATAGTTGGACTTTTGCTTGTTTTATGAAAAAATACAATTACTAGTCTGTCTCATGGACATCCATGATTGGATGATTGCATGCAAAAACATGTGTGTAAAATTGGCTTCTTTTGTTAACAAATTAAAACAATTTTCCTGACCATCTATAACTGTTTCATTTCCAGTATATTAAACATATGCCTCTTCAATATGGAATAAGGTTTTAAATTATAAACAATAAATCAACTTCCTACACTGTACAGAAATTTGCATGCCAAAATAGGCCCATTGGTTTTGTTAAAAAAAATCCAAGATGATGATTATTTAAAATTAAATCAATTATTATTTAAGATAGTGTTATAATTTATCTTGGTAAGACATTTAATTCATTGAACATTGGGGCGGTGTACACCCTTCGACTAAATAACTGTAGATCTCTAATAATTGCATCTTAATTTAATATAACAAAACATATAGATACAATACCAGTGATTAGGACAAATATTGCTAGGAAAAAAATATGATGTATTTGCTATAACATATGTTTCACATTTTCATTCTGTCACAATATATAGAGCTAATGCATGTATTCAATATTTTGGCAAATAGGATATTTGGGTCATTAGTCGAAACCATGGTTAAACTATAGTTGACATGAGATATCATATTTTCTTAATTTAAATTTGTTAAATTGGAGAGGGCTGATATATGGTCACTACATCAAGGCAGCTTTTTGGATGGTTAAAAAGATTCTGCAAATCAGATTATTTTGGCTTTATTTAGAAAAAGAAAACATTACAAAGAAGCACACATTCATATGAAAGTCATTCTGTCTCTGAAATCTTTTTGACTGCCATTTGCCATCACACAATAAACATTCAACAAATGTTTAGAGGTAGCCGCATCAAGTCCATGTAGTTGTTGAAAGTAAGCAGACAAATGTCACTTTTCCAGCGGAGCATAGTTAAGTAATTTCTCAATAAGATCCACATGGGAAAGGAGCATTCTCCGACAGCAGTACCTCTTCAGACCCAGGGCGTCTAATGCATCACTAAGGTAAAAGAGTAGGTAAAGTCAGAAGATACATAACTGACACGTCACTGACTGGACAGACACAAAAATTAGTTATACAAATAAATGGTATGGACCTACCCTTCAGTATACTCGGCTTGGAGTAGACCCAGGTATGCTTCCCACTTGTTGCCCACGATCTTCCCGCATGTGAAGCACCGGACGGGGATGATCATTGTTGAACACCTGGAGAAGAGGCACGTTGCAGGTTAAGACAGCTGAAGGTGAATTACTCTCATACCGCTCGCACTAGCAATGATTTCATCATACAACAGTATGTATCAATACAGTATTGCTGTTGATTATACACATGCAGTATTTACATTAAAACATGTCGTGTTGGTTTTTTAGCATTACAACAATTAGAAGACCTACCTATTTTAACTTTTAAGTGTAGTAGCAAAAAAGGTCTGACGATGCACGTATGCAAGAATAACTTAGAATAAAATACGTGCCAACGTAACTGCAACACTGATGTAACATTAAGTTACGTTAATTGACGTAAATCTGTTTATCTGTTGTTATTACCTTAACCCTGGACTTCCAACTAAATGATGTTATTCTCTGTTATTGTCGTAGCCATGCGTTAAGCGCAACAGCTAACTGCTAACTAATTACACCAGCAAGTGAAGCAGTGCTACGCAACATAATTTAGTGTGTGACAAGAGTAACCAAATAACGCAAAATATATGCATTGAACGGACCTACCTGTACCAATATGTCCTATAAAGCAAGATAATATCACTGCAGTACGCTACGACAGCGTGCCGAAAACAATTATTTTTGCAACTTCCGTTGTCCCGCGTTCACTTCCGCCTATATCGTTCCGCTGAAAACAACGTCACGTCCGTCAAGAAAGGGAAATAGCGGATGCTTCAAAATCAATAAACCTCAAACAAAATCAAGAACTTTTGCTTTTCTACTTTGGTACAGTCTAATACACTATAAATATCTGTCAAATGTGTTAAGGTTGTCTTGACTGACGAGTTTTTAAATGTTTATAAAGCAACGTGTGATTATGTATTGAAAAGTTATTTATATAAAAACTATTTACATTGTAAATTGGGTATCCAATTGTAGGATTAATTTCATTGCCACGATTTCTGATCAAATTATTAGTAATAAGTATTAATGTGACTCTGGATTTTGACCAGAATAGCATTCTTGATCCATTTCTATTATTCATGCTATCATTCAGAATGTCAGCTAGTTAGTTCAGTTACCCTATTGTAGATTATAGAATCAAATGAATATAATAATGTATTGCAATACAATCCACAAACTTACAGTATATAACTGACCATCACGTTTTCCATTATTTAGGGGTATATATTAAAAAATGAAAGAATGGTGAATGGTAACATTACATTTTGACCTTTTATGATCGAGGTGTGTCAACAATTCACAGACAAAAACAAAATAAGACATTACCAGCTTTTAAAAAAACTAATAAAAATCAAATGTAGATCACACATACAAAATTACATGAGCAGTACATCCTTATTCTTGTTGCCATTAAATAAATTATCTTGTCTTTTTCAAAAACAAAATGTATAGAAAATCAAAGATACTCGCTTAGTCTGCATGGTTCACTGCTTTTAATAAATATTATATTACAGCCTTTCTTTGACATTTCGAGAGTGGAAGGGAGTGTGCATAAGGAAAATGTCTATAAATATCAAAAATATATCACAACCATCATCATTACAGCTATCATGAACAACATTGCTGCTGTTTTCATTATAACCAGAAACACTACAATCTTTGACATTGTAATAAATACCAACAGTATTATTATAATTTCTAAAAATTTAACTTGCTACAGCACAGGTGCTAAATGATGCTTCCTATGTGAATTATTGCATTTATACGCTGTTGAATTTATGAAAGTCTGGTTTTTTTCTTTTTTGGTACACTGTATAGTACAATATAAGGTGAAGTTTATATAAGAATCTCTCTATAGTGACAACGTTTGGATGTATTTAGGGTGTCCACTGGTGAATGTATAATGTTAATAAAATAAGTATTTTTGTAAATAAAGACTCAACTAAAATCTTATTTTTAATGGAGTGAGATTTATCCTTGCTATCTACTTATACAACAGGTACATCTTTATAAAATGTACCTGTTAGTGGTCAATAATAAATGTAGCTGTACAGTGAGTGAGTCATTGCAGCTAAATAATTGAGGCTGCATGAGTATTTTTTTTTCTTTTAAGAAAACTATACATTAGTACTGTATTTCTTCTATATTTGACTGTTACTGTATTAGAGATGAGGGAAGCTCAGTGAGCTCAAACACACACAAACAGCTCCGGTGGTTTGGCAGCAGGTCATAAACCTGATACAGTACATTAACACAAATGGCTGCTAGGGCCAAGGAGCAGACCGAGAAAAAAAGACAGCACAACTGCTGTATCTGGTGTAAGACATGAAAGGTTATTGATTTGATTATATAGGAATGAAAACAATGTTCTTATTCTACAGTAAGACAAAACCACACAAATAATCTTAGCAGCACAATATACATGTTATCTGTCTAACAGATGCTCACACCACTGCATCATTATTTTCTCTCGAGTGTGTCGATCTGACAATGTCAAATTTTAATAATGAGTTGGACCACTTTCTGTTTTTTGGGAAATGAAACGGCACAACTTTTGGGTCTACTGGATTGATTGTTCACAATTTTCAATGTAATACATTCAGTGCAATTTATATGAATCCATACTTAACTGTCACATCCATATTCTCTTCTCCGAAACTGTCAAACCAATCCAAGAATAGGTCTGATAGTCAGGCCTATCCACACATTTCAACATTTTGAATACAATATCTTTTAGCAAAGTGAACCAAGCATATTTATTGTGCAGGAATGCATCACATATTGAATGACTATGTCAATATTTCTTATAAGAGAATTGACCAAGATAAAACTGTTGCATAAGCTGTATGCAAAGGCATATGAGCGTATGAGAGTTTGGTTTTTAAGCTTGATAAAGTACATTTTTTCAAGGAGTAGATTATAACTTTGAAGCAGTTTTGCAGCAACATGCATACGCTTTGGGTTAATGTGCTCATATACAGCCTTGATCAGAAATTGAATTGTTCAAATGAGGGAAAGCAGACCTGTAAAAGCCAAATGAAACCTTATTTGCACAGTGGCTCTCCTCTCCACCTCTGCACCATGGTAGTTCTTGAACCAATCAGCAGCAATTCTAATTTCTTCTTGCCAGCAGCAATGCTCCCAGCAAGATGGCACCTGCTGCAATAATGGCACCACCAATGAGAAAGGGTTTCAAGTGTTCAAGGGAGTCTGTGCCAGAGGCTGCAGTCGCACCACCTGCTGCTGCAGCATCAGCGTCTGCTGCTCCATCCTGGGGAGGAAGAGGCTCAGGCTCAGGTGCAGCAGACGCAGGGTCGATCTTGCGAGGGGCTGGTGGTTCTTTCTTCTCTGCTTTGGTTGCCTTGGGTGCTGGAGTCCCAGACTTAGCTTTGGCTTCCATGGACTTGGAAACTGAGGTGTGGCCTGGTTAGTTGTGGTTGATTACCAGTCCGTCTGTAAGGTCAGCTCTGTGCTGCTTTGCTTTCATTTAAAAAAGAGACAACCAATATTTATAGATTACACTTCTACATTAGACTTATCCGCTTGTTATACATTGTAGGATGCAGAGTCATAGCAATAAAAGTGTTAATATCTACTGTCAGAGCCATGGCAATGGGCCTCAAATGTGACCTTGGGAAAAGATGGCTTGATTAAAGCACAACGAAGGACAACACATTTTTACTTTTTTAACAGTTACTGTGAAAACATCCTTGAAACTCAAGGCATTAACTAAATGACCCATATAGAAGACTTTTATATAGTTTAAGGATTCACATACAGAACCTTATAGCAGCAGAAGGTTTTTCCCAGAATAAGCTATTTTCTGATGGGCAAAAGATACTGCAACTGCAGAGCTGACTCACTACACTCTCCAAATCTTATTCTTAATCTTGGAAACACCATATCCAGGAGCAAAATGAAAAATGTGCCATTTTCCCCTCCCTGTTTAGCCACTTCAATGTTTATAAATATATGAAGTATCAATGCAAGACAGAATGGAGAGGGACATAAAGTTACACAGTGACTGCTTGGACAAGGTGACATTTTAATAACTATTTTTAGAGAAGACAGGTAACTTATATATTAAAAAAAAAGAAATGCATCACAAGAGCATACATGCTAAAGGTTATACGATGTATATCTAAAACGACACCTTGCTATTTCCTGCAGTGATGAGATGAGAGCATTTACAAGTATTACATACCTCTCCAACAGCCTGTCCAACAGTGACGGTGGGGGTGTCAGGTGGAGGGAAAATCACTGTTGTCTCTGAAAGACACAGTGTCCTTAATACAGGAAAATGGGGGATAGCGGAGAGATGGAGGACACTGGAAGAAGGAGGAAGGAGAATGGGAGGGTGAGGAGAGGCTGGGATGTACCAAACGCGTAAAATGAAGGGGGTAGTCAATCTGAATTTATTATAATCTGGATTCAGTTTAGTGAATTAAGGATTGTATTTAAGTCTCCCAGCATTCCTGATAACGTTAACCGAGTTATAAATGCATTTCACGAGAGGGCTGCCACTCCTTTTGTTTCAAAATAAATATCTACGACTGCATTTATGGTAGTACAGTATTTGTAAAGTGAGATGAGCTGCTCTTGTTTTCGTAAATGATTGGATTTTGTATCTAAATTAAAAAAGGAGTCAAAGAAAAATTATTTAATCTGATAATTGTGTCAATAATTAAAATCCATTTATTCATCTTAATCAGCTTGTCCATTGCTGGATCACGGCGCAGCAGTCTCCACCACTGTCACCCAAATCACACTGCACCATACTGTGGAGCCTTCCTGTGTGTGGTGAGTCCACAAGAAGTGATATGGATCGGAGCTCCTCAGTGGCAACCTGGCAGCTGGTGGATTAGAACCTGGAGCCCTACAGACCCAAGTCTGCATTTACATATGTAAAAATCATACATAAATTATATACATGTAACAATGATTGGAAATTGTATTATAATATTCTAAATGAGCACATCTAATCAACAAATAAGTCAACAATATAACATTAGAAATGTTATTATAAGAACAAAAATGGGGCGGCAGTGGTGGCCTAGTGGTTAAGGGAGCGGACTGGTGTCTGCAAATCTTCAGGTTCAAATCCATTAGCTGCCACATTATCACTGAGGTTCTGAGCACAAGCCATTAAATGTGTAATGGGCTCACCACTCACATAGGAAGGGTTAAAGTATGGTTCAGTGTGATTTGGTTGAATGAATGGATATATTGTATACCTATTGTAACTAGGTTCAAATTGTGAGTTGCTTTGCCGTCTGTTAAAAGCTATGTAGTATAATAATAAAAGAGCATGTTGGTATTATCAAGGAAGATCTGCTTCTTAGCATCCATGTGTATATATAGATAAAACTTTATCAATCCCTATGAAATTTCCTAAAAGTATGTAGATGAAGATCAACCAGTTTATGGTCTTCACAGGTAACCCCAGGTTCACCCAACAGGAGGAACATGAAACACTCCTTTCCCCTCACTCACAGTATATAACTTCTGTTACTCTCCACTGATAGTTAGAACTGAAGAAGCCTCTTAGATGTGAGGTGAAACGTTTCAAAAAAATGAATTTCCAATTGTTTAACTCAGCCCTTTACCCTCCTAAAAGTACTTTATTAATAGATTACATTAATAGTAAAATTTAATGTTTTTCATTCATTCAACTTTTAACAGCGTGGCAGTGGAGGCCGAGCGGTTAAGGAAGCAGACTTGGGTCCACAAGGCTTCGAGTTCTAATCCACCATCTGCCAGGTTGCCACTTCCAGTACGTTTGCAACTTTGACATGACCACAGTTGCAGTTAACACATTCATTACAGTCACCACTGCACCTATTTTCAGGCTTGTGATACACAGTATGTCATACAACCCCAGGCCCTGAGGTTGGCATGGTTTGAAAGAGTTCTCGGTGAATGAACTTTCACTTTTCCAAGACGGTTCCTCAGCGCCTTAACTTCTCTTACGCTAACTGCACTACATTCTTTATAAAGGACTGTATACATTCCTATGTTTATTTTCCCTGACGCCAAACAGATTCATTTACGCCCAGTGTACGACCCACCAAAGAGGAAAGCAACAAGTCAAGATAGTTATCGGCGAGGACTTGGGCGACATCCGCACGACAAGTACACACATGAAAACGGAACGTGTGATTTAATCTTTCTTCTTTGCTTAGCGACGTTCGGGTTGTTACGGTAAGTTATCCAGATGTATTCAAGGTGGCGTGTTGATTTGTAACGTCCAACTCTCAGCTGTACATCGTTAATTGTGTGCATTATTTAACTCTCTTTGCCCTGTTTTAAATACTACTCACCTCTTAACACGTCCCTTAAAACACTACTGTGTATACAGTAATCTTACACATGTGGTATTCAATTTGATATATATTTCAAAACGTATTTTAGCGGTCCTATTTGTATACATTTTTGACTTTATTTTTGACTCTATCTTGTGTATATATATATATATGTATATATAAATACACACACACACACACACACACATACGTATATATATGCCATTGACATATGTATCTCCCAAAATGTTACATCCGTGTGTTTATGTATATCCATAAACAAACTGTTTTAGTTCTTTTTCACAAACCCCACACACGATATTTTTAAACTATTGTGTACTTTCTATCATGTACTTTCCATTTTAACATTTTAACAAAACAAAAATGTATTTCACATTATTAACACCTTCTGCCTATGTTTTTCCACAAAAAAAAAGAAAATCACCTGTATTTAACACTTAGACACATTTAGCACTTTAGCATCACAGTAGGAAGGTCACATGTTCACACCCTGGTTCAGGCAGATGGCCAGTCTATGGGGAGTGTGCACGTTTTCTCCATGTGTGCGTGGGTACATTCTAGTTTCATCACACAGTTTGCAGGTTTGAAGTTTCTGAAAATCAAACTCTTCTGTATGATTATTTTAGAACTGACTAATTTTTTTAACTCTTGCTTTCACCTTTTTAAAGGGGTTGCCACAGTCACTCAATGTTATCCATCTCCCCCTGTCCTCTGTATCTTCTACTCTGACTCCAACTACCTCCATGTTCTACCTCCATGTTCTCCCTCTTCCCCCCCACATTAAAATGAAGTTATTGTATTGATGTAAGTTTGTTCAGCATACAGTTACTAAATACAATAGTCAGAGTACCAAAACAATTAAGATGGCACTACTCTGTTTGGGAAAACAGCTGGCACCAGTGCAACCACAGCGTACGCTGAGACAAACAACTGAGTGAAGCAGTGAGGGATAGAGAGAAATTTGGATATTTTGGAAGCAAAACTTACAAATTATCAGTTGGTACAAAACAGTTGTGATTCACTGTCAGCAGGAAAAATAGCATAAGCCTATCCATCATAGTCTGTCATACGATATTCCATAGTCTACCTAACTCTATAATGAATGTGTTTTTCATGAGTATCTTTCTTTTTTTAAAGAAATTGCGGAGTTATTACTAAACCTGTTGAACATGTTGTTACATGTTATTAACGTTTGACATTAAGGTTTGGATTAACTGTTAACTGTGAATAAATACAAATTAATCAAACAGCATTTATCCCAAAAGTGATAAATGATCTACATACAATTTAACTCCAGAAAACAACATTGTTGAAATTGATTTTGATGAAATACAGTATATAAAAACGTTGATTTATGATATATTTAAAGTTGTATCTTCATTTTTTAAATACACATTAATACTCTGTACAAGGAATTTTTAATGACCATTTAATATCTTTTATAAAGACTATATAAAGTGTAGTAAAGCAACAGGTAAAGACTTTAGTCCTGCTCGTGAAATGTTACATCTTAATCTTCGGACCTATGTATAGTCGTTTTGTATTTATCACCGACAGTTCTATAATTGTGTTCTCCCTTAATTTAGAAAAGTATCACAACGTACAGGTTCCACTACCATGACATTGGTATCGATGACATAACATACGTCAGTTTAACGCATCTATAATAGTAAAAAGTGTATGGGGTTATATTCTGTATGTTTTATCACATTAAAAAAAAAAAACGATTTTTCTGATAATCATCTTGATTTTCGGCCAGTGTGACGCGTTCACTCACACCGTATATGCCATTAAATATAGATACCAACAGCGCATGCGCGGTACCACAACCCCGCTCAGTCAAATATCATTGATTTCTTTTAGATAAGTCAAAAGCCGCATTATACACCATTGAATCATCCCGACAAATGAACTACTCATACTATCACAAACACGCCTTTTGTCTCAACAACCCAACTCGCTGTTTTTTTTATTTATTATTTATCTTTTCCTATGGGTGTCTCCACAAAGGGAAGCGACAGCAACCTCTTGAAAAAACACTCCTCTCTCTGAACGTCATTCCTTAATATTCCCAAAACACCAGTGGCGGCTCAATGAGGAAGAACCCTCAAGTGAAATTACCTTCTGTTTACAAAAGCAACCAGGCTACTGCTTTAAGTTGTCATACACAGGAATATAGTCAATCCATAGTTATTTTATTTTCCTGTGGGGAGCAGTGTCCGGGGGAGGGGCGAGCGGCTTCCCGTGAAAATGCTTCTGTTCGTTTAGCTGCTGTCGGCGTTAGGATTCGGGAGTCTTATTCGGCTGGTTGCTAAGTGGAGCTACGGACCAAAAACCGACTAAGGGACTTGTCGTTTGGATAAGATACAGCTCTGGAATTCGACAGGAAGACGTAAGAATGCGCCTCTGTCACTGACGCGGCGCCGCCGACGACGTGTTGCAGTTAATGGGAGAAGAGCCGCCAGGCATCCAGCGGTTTTAAAAGCAGAGTCGTTAATTTACTACGCCGTGTGTGTGTGTATGTGTGTGTGACTGCATGGTTCTGACACTAACGGATAACAGCGGAGCTGGTGACTCCATTCATCCGTCAGTTGATACAATGACGCCCGCACGTTTGCCGTAAAATCCTCGCTTTATGAATTCACTCCCCACCAGCGTTCGTCAGTGTCGGGGAGAGCGAGGCTGAGGCGAGTCGTGCAGTCGACGGCTATGGGAGAACGAGCGGAGCCGATGCAGTGGATCTTGGCAAGGCATCGTCAAAACACAGGTGAGCACCGTCAGCCGATGGTCCTGATTAAAATCCTACAGCACGTACGTGGGATTGTGGGAGATAAATCCGACCCGACCCAGATGTAACTGTGTCATCTGGACTTTTTTGTATAATTATTATCCAGCGTATTTTGATTATGTCAGAGAGGCCACATCTGTATTAGCGAGGCCTGCAGAATGTCACCTTTTAGCAGCTGTTCAGAATGAACGAGATCGGTCACAGTGTGGACACAGTGATCGACCTGTTGGAATCACATGACCGAGGGCTGTTGCACGGATCCTCACCGGTCATTTTTAGATGCACCTGTTTCATGAATACATCTTCTCTGCTCTGTCGAATGCTTTCAAGTTATATAGACACACTGAAGACAAGACTAAGCAGGAGAGAGCAGTAAGAACAAGAGAGGCGATTTGATTTAAACATAGCATGCTGGTGATGTCAGACCTGCAGGAATGTCTATTTAAAGGTTTCATGAGCTAGATAAAAATATTATGTCATTTTATATAATTGTGCAGATGTTTTAATCACTTGTTTTTAATCACAGAAATTGTGACATGTTATCTATACCCAAATTCATCTAATTCTGTCTATCCCGGGTTTTTTAATGGATCCTACATACGTGTGTTACACCAAAAGAAGAGAGATAGATAGAACTTTATTAATCCCTCGGGAGTATCCTTTGGGAAATTACAGGATGAGATTAGAAAAATGGGAAAAAATGAGAAAAATTGGATTATGCGATAAGAATGTCAGTTGCTACATATTGTAATGTGTTATCTGTTAGACTGGGATTCTCACCCACACTAAGTTTAAAGAATTGGTCCAGAAGAGAGGAAATTTCTTCTCATGAGTTGTCAAATAACCAATTCTCACAGTCAATTTCTGCAACATAGAAAGCCTATTGGTATATTACCATTTCAGAAAACAGCTCTAATCATCTTAAAACTAAAGGATCTCATACACTTTGTCTTGGCTACTCAAAAAAGAACAAATGTATATATTAGGTATAAATGACTCTGCTTTGATTTCTGCTGCCACATAATGAAGGTTTGTTAAGTAAGTTTGTAAACCACAGGAAAGCAGCAGGCCACTCTTCCATCTAATAGCATTGCAAGCTGCTGTCTTTCCTTCCATTATTTAAGCCCTCTAAGTACCAGTTGGCAGCTGCATATATGCCACATTAGTCCTGAGTATTGTTGCTGATCATATCAGCTTTTGGAGTCCACATTGTTTGGAAGCCACTTTCAACATAATAACACACCCAGATACTGGCAACCTATACCAGTTGAGAGAGTTACCATCTCAGTCTATGTGTTGGTAAGTCCACTTGCTTCAGGTTTGTTAAGTAAGTTTGTAAACCACAGGAAAGCAGCAGGCCACTCTTCCATCTAATAGCATTGCAAGCTGCTGTCTTTCCTTCCATTATTTAAGCCCTCTAAGTACCAGTTGGCAGCTGCATATATGCCACATTAGTCCTGAGTATTGTTGCTGATCATATCAGCTTTTGGAGTCCACATTGTTTGGAAGCCACTTTCAACATAATAACACACCCAGATACTGGCAACCTATACCAGTTGAGAGAGTTACCATCTCAGTCTGTGTTGGTAAGTCCACTTGCTTCTCTAGAAATTGTACAAATCATTTGCCTTTTTTGGAACGGAACATTAAGAGTCTTTTTGGGCAGTGGTGGCCCAGTGGTTAAGTAACCAGACTCAGGTCCTGAGGGTTTCAGGTTCAAATCCTCCGTGAGGGGCATTGAGCACCGTTCCTACATATGTACTGTACTCCCTGGGGGCTCAAAGCTTTTTACTGCTCGATATGGATGTGTACAGTGGTGTGTCATATTGACAAGGGGTTGTACTTAAAATATGTTCGGTTTTTTGACATTTGAAATCAGCTGGACTCATTTGGATGAAAGTAGAAAACCAGATCCAGAAATTCCTCAAAATCCCCTTTCTGTGGTTAGATGGGACAGATGTTGGTTGCGCAGGATTGTAATCTTTTGTAATGCATGTACATCAACAGGTATAACAACAGGGAGATGAAATTCCCAAACCATTAAGTTTGTCCGACCGCTTATCAGATGGATATATGCACATATGTTAAAATATTATCTGGTGAATCCTGATATTTACAGATAATTCAAATGAGCCGAAACGGGTGCATTATAAATGACGCACACTGGAAGGAAAGGAAGGAAGCAACGTTTGTTTTCATTGCATAATAGTGATACACTCCACTGTGCAACCAAATGTGACCTCTGTATTTTACCAATGACCAAAGTGAACAGTGGGCTTAAGCTTTGAGCGCCCAGAGAGCATTGAGTGGGGACGATGGAGCTCAGTGGTAACTTGGCAGTTGGTGGACTCAAAGCAGGAACCCTTCGGACCCCTGTCCGTAGTTCTTTTACAACTGCTTCATTTGTAAAATAAATTATTACAGACATATTTAGTCATTCGGTGTCCTTGTGTGACAGAAAAGCACATATGAAATAAAATCTATTGTTAATATTGTTATTATCATTAAAAATATAAATAACAAGTGTATCAATATCTGTAATCCGTATTATGCTGGTAAGTTGTTTTCTATTGTGTCATATGCTAAACAGCTTAGATATGAGACAGAAAGATTATTATCTCTATTATCTTTAGTATTATATTAGTATATCATAACTATTTATATCCGTTTGTAATGAATGATATGACAGGTAATATCTGAGTAAGGAGTAACGCAAAAGCTACATCATCAAGGTCAAAATTGTCGTTCAGTGTATATAAAAGGCTTCAGAAAAAGTAAACAGTAAAGTGTACAAGGCCTGTATTACATATCTGATGTAATGAAGTTGATGGAAATAGATAAGGCTAATTAGTTTACTGTCCGTTAAAGTGGAAGTAGTGTTATCAGTTTGGTCGACGGCTATTTTCCAAGTAATGGGAACTTTCCATGTAATAGATTAAAATAATCAATTCAGCAAACATGAAATGTATATTTGTAATTTTAGTGTAGACCAAAGGTTATCGAAAAACAAGTAGACTATTGAAACAAAAAGGGGGATTCCACAAAAATAAATTAATAAACTCAGTAATGTCGGAGTAGAATTGTAGTGTAATAAATATTTAAATCATTATAGATTCCAAGGCATACAATCAGCCTTTACATATTAAAAATATTTAAAAAACAATGTAATATCTCAACTTTATTTTTCAAGTTTTAATCCGAGCCAGTTGCTGAGATCTGCGATGGATGAAGCTGAGAGGTGTTTTTTTTTTTTTTTGGGAACATCTGAAAGTAGAGCAATGCAGTAGACAGTTCTGCATGTTCAAATGCGTCTTTTGCTTTCATTGGTTGGAAAGAGATATGGGCATACTTTGCCTATATGTGAATAAGGTTTACATAGATTTACATCTTGAAACAGTAATCAGAGAATTTATGCCAGTGTTTATACTGTATTGACATAGACAATAGGTACATATATAATATATAACATATATTATATAGCTATATATAATATACTGTATACTCCTATAATATATAATAGGAGTTCTTAGTTATTTGATATTCATCGCGTGGTTCTTCGTCTTTGTCTTCAACCAACAGAAGTCCATTTTCTAACAGTACCCTGTTAACCACTGCCCGATCGATCCTGTATGGAAATCGTTTTGTGTTCTTGCATCATTGTATTTGGCCAAAGTTTTACGCCGGATGCCCTTCCTGGCGCAACCCTCACCATTTATACAGCACTGGCTTGTGCTCCCTAGTGGCTGGTTTCTTTGCATTGGTTGTTAAAATATAAATGTCCAAGTCACTGTTGAATAGAATTAGGTTGACATTGCACATTTTTTAGACAACATTGTATGTGTTCATCATCACCAGCAGGAACATACTGTAGAGATTCTATTGTTCTTTGATTGCAAAAAGAAGTAATAGAACAAACATTAAGGTTCTTCAAGGTTCCTGTTTTTAGTTTCAGCCCTTGTTCCTTGAAATTTCTGGGGAAGCTTGTATTAAAGCTTAAAACTGGTAATGCTATTCTTAAGTTTCATTCTGATCAAATATAGTTCAAAAGTGAAGTGTATTAGATAGGAAAAGAAAAATGAATCTACTCCCTTATTTCTTGTGCAACCAGTTATCACTGTGGTGCTTAGTACTGTGGATTGCTGAGAATCAGATTAGATTTCTTTATAATATTCCGTGATATCTATAAATAACTATAACATATTGATTGTTTAACATAAGCTATTTGCACAGAATGTTTGACAGAAATCAAAATCCCATTTATCCCTCAAATTGATTTCTAAATGCATAATCCCTTAACTGATGAGTTGAACAGACCTGTGCATAATTGTGGCTGCAGTACAAGTTGGCAGAGCACATATGTTAGCACCTCAGTACATAAACAAAAAATTAGTGCACGCACAAACACCAGAAGCTGCAGAGGACATACTATCACATCCACTGAAGGGAGAGAAAATCACGTGGGAAGAGGTGAAAGGGATTGAGTGGGTGGAAGTGGGAGAAAAAGATGGAGAAAGAGGCAGAGGAAGAGTAGGAGTGAGTGGCACATGGCTTTCAGTCTAAAAAAAGACAAGCAACATAAAACCAACACCAGAAACCGGATTAGCTAGATAAAAATTAAAATAAAAGAGGGGGCAGCAAAGGGCGAAAAGGGAATGTAGGTTTTCTTTTTTAACAGAACATGGTGCAGATTCAAATGTTTGATCTCATAACTGCACTTTAATATAAATAGTGGATGAGTGTGTGGGTAGAAGGAGAAAACATGAGGATTGGAAATGCAGGGTGAGGAATGCAAAGGTTGAAGAAGAGACAGGACAGGGTGAGATTTCTTCAGGTCCTCAGGGAGCTGTTGTAGTGTTGGATTTTGATCTACTGAGCCCTAGGATGTGACAAAAGCATGCAATAATGTCCAAGACAGGAAAAGAAACTGCAGCGGTTTAATGTTTTGCAAAGAGCATAGATTTGGAACTGTATTACAGTAATAGCAATATTACGCCAGTGCATTTTAACCTCAGCAACTTTTGCTGCCACTGCCAGTGTCCTGTTTGTCCAGGATTATGTTCAACCTCTCCTCAGATGTCAGGTCAAAGATATCAATTTTTTCTGTCTTCCTAATGTTTTTTCTTGTTTATTGCATCACCTTGGGTGAATACAGAGATTTGTTTAAGAGCTGTTATATGAGGCTGACCATCAATTTGTGTAATATTCATTTTTGTGGTCACAGATTTTAGTTCTGTTTTTTCGTCACTGTATGAGACGATGCTTAACAAATTTTACCTTAATGTAAATCCGTCTGGTACCATCTTTATATTACCATTGCACTGTACTTTGGAAAATCCTGGCTTTATCAAAAACTATCCTTACACACCATAAATCAACCAAATGACATATTAATCTGCAGAAGGTGGAAATTTGTGGCTTGGCTTTGTAAATAATAGCCCACAACAAATCACATTTTTGTTATTTTTGTCATTATTAGAATGTCGCAGAGTCAGACTTAAAATGAAATACATTTTGGTTGGTGACTAAATAGATGAAGAAACGTACACAGCGACTTTAAGTACATATGTTTTTTTTTCCCCCATATTTATTTGTGCGTGTCTCATGGACCACATTCAGAGATGTAGGAGACAGTAACCATGCAAGTAAAAAAGTGCAAGTGTTTTAATTTAATTTTATTATTAAATTGTATTATTTTATTTTATTATATATTAATTTTAATACTTGTACGATCATGATGATGACCACGTGTTTCTACTTGGTGAGAGATGCACAGAGGTTGTTGTCTGCATGTGCTTTAGGGTTTAACATTGCTGGACACACCTCAGTTTACATGTCCTTTACCACAATATATGTTGTTGAAAGGTTGTGTTATAAGCTAAAATGTAATTATTTAAACTACCTACATTTGCATTAGCAAGTGCACTAGTCTAAGATGAAACCTGGCTTTTTCCAAAGGCCCAAAGGAGTATTAATATTGACTTTATTAAATCATTTTTCTGCTTCTGCTGACAGTGCAAAATGACTTGGTGTGCTGAATTTGGCCCCCGGGCCTTTAGTTTGACACATATGCAGCAGAAGTTCCAATTGGAGAACGTGTATGAACAATGATAGTTTGTTTTAAAACTAGTTTGTAGGATGTACAGGATGATTCTATTGTGTTTGAAGTAGTAAAGCAAACATTTTTTTTCAGTCATTAGCATAGTCTGTGTTAAGGATGTAAAAGCAACATGAAGTCACTGTCACAACCTTTGGCCAAAAGACTGTGTTGCAGAGGTAAACTTCCACTTCTATTTTGAGATCATTAAGCAGGTGAGTTTAAACCTTTATTGGTAATACTAATAAAATAAATAATCAGTATAAAATAGCATTAGCTACATTTTGATGGCACCGGATTGTATGTCATTGTTCTGAGTTGTCATCATGTACAAATGTATTGCGCATCTAAATGTTGCTGGGTTGCATTTCTGTGCATGGTATATTTCAATAAGTCTGTGTCAGAGACAACGCCATAATGACAGATGCAGAACCCTGCCATTGTTGTTACCGTCATTGTTATTGCATCACGTGATCCTGGGCCTGCACCTGGCACACAGTAACACGTTGTGTGAGGCACAAAAGCATTGCTCATTTGCAGAAATATGTCAGTTTTCTTTTCACAAAACACACAGCGTCCATGTTACTACAAGCATCGGACGAGAGTCGAGCGAAGTTTGAGTGACTCACCATTCTGCAGGCCGATGATCTGCAATCATAGGCCGTAAAGTAAAGGATAAGCACCTCTTTTAGGGTATTTAATTCACATTATTGTCTTATTTCTTAGATTGATTTTATTGTACACTTTTTGAACACCAAGAAAATATGATGGGAGACAATCAAAAAGAGAAATCGTTTGTATCTTTGCAACCTACGTGAGGGTCACTACGCAGTCTTTGGGAAACAATACGTTAAAGGATATATGAGCCATCTACACCTCTAGCATGCTCTGAATGTCTCATGAGGTCAACATGACATGAAACTCTACTTAAGGAACTACTCTTATAGTTTGAGCAACTGCCATTGGCCTCCATAAACCACAGTCCATTTAGTAATGGTCCTTCAAAATGTCCTAGGCCCTAGTCTGGACCTCAGTTATCTCATCTCAAAAGAATCGTGAAGGGTATCATGTGAAGAAAGCAATGCTTCTAGCATTTTTTTTTCAAATATATTTTGGAAAAATACTAATGTGAGATGTATTAGACACCTGGCCCTGCGGTTTTTATCTTGCAGTTTTATCTCTAATTAGCCTTTTTTTGCGCTCTAGGTGAAGTGCTTACCAGACAAAATTACAAAGTCAGAAAAAGTGATTTTACAGAAATACCTTCCTCAGTAAAATAACCTCTACACTTGTCTGTGTTAAACGAGGGGCACAGAGGTACATATCTTTGCGGCTGGATTTCTGAATATATTTCTGTTTGTATGTGCTGCTTCTAAGATGGTTTTGTGTCACATTAGTCACATTAGAAGATTATTCCTTTGCCTTTGTCTTCTGTTTTTAAAGCATTATAACACGCCCTGTCACTTTTGTTACTAATGGATCTTAGTTATGGCTGCACTTAAGGGGTTGCTGGATGATGCACAAAATATTGCAGACATCCCAAAGGTCTTTGTATATTTAGGTTTCGATATACATGTTTATATTTTTTTTTGTTCTTTTTTTCCTGGGTTGTTTTTTTTTTAAATGAGTGAAACGACAATTGATGTGATGTAATGTAATGTTTTACTGTGGTGGAAAAAAAGTCTAATGCATCTGCTAATGTCCACTATTGAAGCCAAGCAGCTTTACTAATGGGTAAAAACCTTCTGGTGATGAATGGCAAAGCCCTTGAGGAGGCAACTGCTATTAGTGCAATGCCTGTTTGGGAAAGGGAACTGATGGCCTGAGCCTTCTACCTTGAAATGAGTCTGGTAGAGCTCATTGTGTTAAAGGTCAGTGTTGATTAGTGGTACAAAGCGGTGATGAAAGGAGTCACAGGTTGGATTTTAGTTTGTTTGTCACCGCACAGGATGAAGGATTAACTGTCCCTGAGTAATTAACCCAGAGCACTCATCTTTAGGGTTTTATTGACATGGAAGAATCAGGGTCGTGGTGCTTTTGAGCTTGAAACAAAGGCGAACAATACTTTATTTATTGATGTCCGATATGTATAGATATATGATAAATATGTAAAATTTAAAACTTATTTGTAAGCCAATTTTAAGGATATTTCATGATTTGCATTTTAATGACCAAATGAATACTCTTTTGCTGGTAAGCAGACACATCTGGTGTTGATTTAGCCCTGCTGATGTTGCCACAATATTTGGCAACATCTTCAAGTGACCGGCGTTCTTTATTAAATGACACCAAAAGTCATTTGGGCTTTCAATGTAGGACACGGAGACATCAAGAATGCTACCGATGGAAAACATCTGCTCCTTAAAAGCAGGATTTCTTCTTTCATTGATGACGGGGACAACATTACTTTGTGACTGGAAAGACATGCATTTGTCTCCATCTTGATCTAAAGGTCTGACCAGTGGATGAGATGTGTATAAGAGACAGGTGTATAGAGGGATGTTATTTTGAAAGACACGTTTCTCCGCTTACGCCGGTGTTTTTAGCGGAGGCGGAATGAATGCACTAGCATATAAGAAAACGAACGGCAAACGTAAGGTTACGGCAAAAAAGCAAATAAGTAATAATAAGTTGAACGGCAGCTAAAAACGTATTTCAGCAACCCCCCGAGGAGGCACAAGTTCTCACGTTGGTTTACGTTGATTCAAGTTGGTCCACGGATCATCAATAAACACCTCAAACCATCAGTCGAGTTTATTACCATCTTTCGGAGGGTATGCTACATTGTGGTTAACCTTTAATGGTGTGATCATAATAAATGTATCCATAATATCAACTGGAGTACATGTTGGGTTTCAGAGAATTTACACTATTTCAACTATGGTCGGACATTTATTTTATTTTTTTTACCAAAAACAAAACCAATGATTAGAAGCAAAGCTGTTCCTATTTCTCCCTAATCTGTGCTAATTCCTAATTATGTCAATATTTTTCCCAATGTGGTCAGGGCTAAAAATTAAAAACCTGTCACAGCAGGCCTGGGGTAATGTGCTTTTCAGATTCTCTCTGTTTCTTTCGCATCTTATGCATTTAAGAGTTCGATTTGATTTTGACTGGCCCAGTTGTTATGACCTAAATGAAATAAGGACAAGTTTAAGTCTCATTTATTTTGTCAATATTCCTGGTCAGTTGTCCTTTCCAGAATGTCTTTGGCTTTGTAAGCAACTGTGATTAGACTTTAGCCAAATGAAACATGATCATCATCAGACTTCCTGTGTGCATATTATTATGAAACAGATATTGCACATGTACTGAAAAATTCTTCTTTATTCTAAGATGAAATGTCCATTGTGGATGCATTTTGTTCATGTTCCCGCATTTAGTTCCTCTGGTTTATGAAAGTTGTAATTGTGACAGTTTTTTAAAGTTGCACACTCAGCGGTTTTAATAATGGAAAGAGACAACTGAACCTCTTTGCTGCTCAATGTAAATTACAAAGCTGCCCTAACAGGCATTTCACAGCCAGGTGAATAATAGCCCCTGCTCCATTATAGTCCTGCTGAAGGGAAAACTATAACCAACATACATTCATCATCTGGTCGCTGCGCAGAAGAGATTTCACTCTGGGAAAACGTGTGTGTGGCCCAGATATGAACTGGTGATGTTGGTCTGGCTGTACCATATTTGGGCCCTGGTTGGATTGAACCGTTGCTGGGTGAATAAATGAATAAACTAATGTGTTGGTCTCAAACAACAAGGAGGAATGATTGATCTATTTTTAGACAGATTACAGATTCAGGTGTTTAAGTGTCATTAGGCAGGACAGACACAGAGATATGACACAGAAATTTGTTAAAATGTGTCTCCCTTTTTCTTTAAGTTAAAAAGGTGGAAAAAAATATCCTCACATTATTCATCATCCTATCAATGTTGTGGGGTGAACTTAAACAAGCACAGATTGGGTTAAAGACAGTAATGACCTGGATGGTTTGTGGAGCCATTGCTTGGCCACTTGATGATGTTGAAGTTGGATTGTCTATATAAAAATACATTTAAAAAATCAGATCGTCACTGTGTTTCCTGTCTTGTCCTGTTATCACCTGAATTTGACGGCTGTTTGACTCGAGGACTGTCAGGAGTTTTGTTTGCACACCTTTTTACCAATGTTTATAATACCGGGTATATTGAGTACTCATACTTACAGTGAAGTATTGGCTTGAATTAGTTTAATTTTGTCATAAAAAGCCAATTGTGAATACATACTTTACATTAAAGAGTTATTGAAACAGACCTACTCTTAGGTCAATTTAATTGAATTTTTTTCTGACCTGATCACACATCAGGGAGGGACGTTAACTTTGAACAAAGGAAATTTGCCTGATGTTTTTATTAAATGAGTTGTCACTCGTCTCTTTTTAATGTTGTATGCATAAGTGGCTCCTTTGTCAAAAAACAATCAAAAATTGGTTCTGTGATAGTTCATATCAACTCGTTTCAGAAGTCCAACAGCCTCTGGGTGACTCACCTTTGGCTTTCACTCTCTTTTCCTCCTGTTGTAGTTCCCTTCTGTTTGCCTGGAGAAACCTGTGACAACAATCAGTGTCTTTTCAACAAGCAAAATAATGATCACACTGGCACACACAGCATGCCTCCATATACCATCTCAAAGATGCTGGGTTTCTCTATTTTCCCACCAGAGTGGTGCATATTTTTGGCCTCTATTCTAACAACCCTTCCATGTCCCTCTCTATTGTGCATCATTTTTTTTACCCACAAGCCTGATACGTTTTATATGCCCCCCCAAAAAAACAGACATAAACAGTTGATTTTGTTATTCAGTTTATAGGAGATGTTGTGCAATGACAATGTTAAAATGTAAATACAGCTTCATAAGGAATGTAATGTTTCTTCTAAACCTCTCCATTTCTGTTTCCTCCGCAGGGCAGTGATGCCTGGCATGGTAATGTTTCGGCGGCGCTGGTCAGTTGGCAGTGATGACCTAGTGCTGCCCGCCCTCTTTCTTTTTGTTATACACTGCGTCTGGTAAGTGCTGACCCATTTACACTACATTCTTCAATTATGCCAAATAAAAGAATAGACTGTTTCTGTTTCATGATATTTTAGTTTAGGCAACGTTGTTATATTGCTTTGTTTTAGATTTAAACATAACATAAAAAGTCTTGCTTTATGGCATGTTAAGAAAAATAATTAAGAGAAATAAAAAAATTCAAAAAACTGATCCTGCATTATTTTTCACAATACCAGAAACACACTATTTTGTCCTTAGTATATGATGTATATTACTAATTGCTCTTTCACATTTAGGTTGGTAGTTCTCTCTGTGGTCCTGTTTGGCCTTCCTTATGGCTCAGACCAGTCCTGTTCTGTCACACTGGTGGACCATGGTAGAGGCTACCTGGGCATCCTGGTCAGTTGCCTTATCTGCGAGAGCGCCATCATATGGTTGAGCATGAGAGGCAGCATCTTGTACACACAGCCTAGGGAGGCTGTGCAGTATGTTCTCTACATAAGACTAGGTACTACATACTGGAATGTCTGACAGTGAAAATTATAGACCTGGATCTCAGCAGTTGCTTTACATTATGTGTTGTTTTGAGTGCAGTCCTGCAGAATGCAGTCCAACAATTTACTTTATCATCATTATGACTGAACTCACGTTGAGTATCTCACATGTTTTTCTTTGTCCTTTGTAGCTATTCTGTTGGTGGAGCTAGTATATGCTGTGGTAGGCATTGCCTGGCTCGTCCAATATTACCAGCCATGTTCTGATGTCACAGCCAAAAATCTTGCTTTGGGTGAGTATAATTGACGGGGATATGGTTATAGGTATATTTTAAGTTTGGATGCTGATACGAAGGCCCAGAAGGAGTATCACAGATGCAGCATGTCTCGAGGATGTTGATAGAAAAGTCCATAGAAGGTCAGAAGGAGCTGCATTGTGTAGATCTAGCATATGCATATGATAGGATGCCAAGGAAGAAACTATGGTTTTGTATGATAAACTGAGGTGTGGCAGAGAAGTAGAGGTGGTGAAAGGACACCTGTTCAGAGCAGTGGAGACTGTGGAAGAGAGATGAAGAACAGGCAGGATGGAACAAGTGGAGAAACGAGTCAGGAGTGATCTGTGATTGGAGAGTTTCAGCCGAGGTTGAGTGGAAACGTTTACTGGACCAACCATGATGTATAGCTTAGACAAGCAATAGGCAAAAGACAGGAGGCAGAGCTTAGAGGTGGTAGCATTAATGGTGCTCTTTAGGAGTGACAGGGATGGACAGGATCAGGAATATCAGAAAGGTTTGGTGAAAAAGCTAGAGAAGCCAGATTGAGGTGGTTTGAGGGACAGTGGATACATTGGTAGAAGAATGATCCTAAAAATGGAGCTACCAGACAAAGAGCTAGAAAGACAAAGACAAAAAGGAGATTGATGGATGCAGTGAGAAAGGACATGGAGGTGGTTGGAGTCCGAGTAAAAATTACAGAGTACAGGGGATATGGAAAATGTTGATTTGTTGTAACAATCCCTGAAAAATGAGAAAAATCTTATAAGTTGATTATTTGCTTTTCCTACAGGCATTGTTGCCTGCAACTGGCTCGTGATATTAAGCGTTTGCATTACACTCATGTGCACGTTTGATCCCACGGGTCGCACTTTTGTCAAACTGAAAGCCACCCGTCGGCGTCAACGAAACCTTACAACATACACACTGAGGTAATCACAGGCTATTTAAGCCTCAAATTTATTAAAATCAAGAGAGACAAAAAATCCAAATCAGTCTCAATTTCTTCCTGTTAATATTACATTTGTTTTCATATTTTTTTCTGTGCATTAGACACAGGTTAGAGGAAGGCCAAGCCAGCAGCTGGAGCAGGAGACTTAAGTTTTTCATGTGTTGCACTAGAGCCCAGGATACACAGTCAGTAAGTTTGTTCACCTTGGATTTATTTTTCTGCTGTCCCTCAATTATAAGGCTTTTCTACATAACATTACTTTTACATCACAAACAGTACTGACACAACGTTGGGTGTAAAAAAATAACTTGTTCTCTCTCTTTAGGATGCATACTCAGAAGTTGCCAGCCTGTTTGCAGAGTTCTTCAGAGACCTGGACATCGTACCTAGCGATATTATTGCTGGACTGGTTCTGCTACGGCAAAGACAGAGGTCCAAGCGGTCCTCTATCCTGGACCAGGTACATTCTCTGTTGAAGTTTTCTGTATATAGATGCATCTCTTTAATTAAGCCATGATGCAAACAGTTGATGTGTGCTTTCTGTTCTCAGGGAAACAATGACATTTTAGCCTTTCTATCTGGAATACCTGTAACACGCAACACAAGATACCTGGACCTTAAGAACTCTGTAAGTTCCTCTGTCAACAAAAAAACACATCCATAGGGGGAATTTCTTTGTGTTTCACCTCAGCCCAGCAAAAAAAATGATATAAATAAATAATATGCAAAAATGAATTTATATTGTTTTTTTTATCTCATTAAAAAAGTCAGGCAAAAGATTAGTCATCACAAACCATTGAGCAGTTCAATTTTCATAATATCCAGCTAATATACCACAATCCTTAAGACTTATGTTTTGTTTTCCAAATCAATTTATTATATTGTATTTTCTCCTGTTTGCTTCTCCACCAGGGGGAGATGAACATGTACAAGGAGGTGTGTTACTACATGCTCTTTGCCCTGGCAGCGTATGGCTGGCCCATGTACCTTATGAGAAAACCTGCCTGTGGGCTGTGCCGCCTCGTCAGCTCTTGCCCGTAAGCCCTCAAGCACATGCTCACACACTTCTGTTTTCCTATCAGGCTCCTGTGCCTCTGGAGTCGCACCAGTGGGGATCATATTTCACATGTGTCATCACCTGCTGAGTGGTAATCCTCCTCTGAGGCCAATAACACTTCTGTTGGAGCATTGCACTGACACTGATAGCGGCGATGGTGTAATCACACAACCCTGGATCGTATGTGATGGAGCAGCATTGATATACAAGATTATACACGCATATGTTAGGACAAAATGATTACATCTAACAATATTCGATCATTGCCAAGGTCCCTGGATACAAAACAATAAAATTTAGACATAATGTTTGGGATCATGCCTGATTTATCTAGGTACTTTCAATTGTTTTCATGTTAAACAATGCAATTCCTTAAAATATACAAGAATAAGCAAAGCCATACTCCACATTTAAAGATCTTTACAATAATCCTTCACTGCATCCATCAATCTCCTCTTTTTCACGTACCTGGAAGCTCCATCTCTAGGATCATTCTTCTACCAATGTATCCACTGTCCCTCCTCTGAACATGTACAAACCAACTCTATCGGGCTTCTCTAACTTTTTCTCCAAACCTTCCTGTCTGTGTTGTTCCTCTAATGACCTAATTCCTGATCCTGTCCATCCTTGTCTCTACTGAAGAGAATCTCACACTCCTGGAGAGAATACACACTTAGCAAAAAAATATTTCTCTCTTTTTTTACATACAGAATAAATAAAAAAGCAAAGCAAAATAACTGGCCTAACTGTTAGTTAAAGGAAATTGCTCCCTTTCCTTTCTGTTCAACTTTTACTTTAGTAAGCTTAGTATTTTCCATACTTTGACCTGAATAACTGTCTCTATAAGGCTTTTAGGTGCTTGATTTGGAAGCTATATAATAATCATAATAATGTGATTTCCTCAAATTCATTAAAACTTGAATCTCTTACAGGTGCACGTCAATGGCAGGTTCACGGCTGACTCAGTCTGTAACAGTTGAGGAGGACAATTGTTGCGGCTGCAATGTACTGGCCATACGCAGGCACTTCCTGGATGGAGACCTGAAGCATGTTCACATTGTCTACACTTCCTGCCACGATGCTGTAAGTAATCTAAATAAAACCAACAGTCTAATAGAGAGCAGATAATATTTTTTTTTCATTCATGCATGCTTAATTTAGCATATTACATCAGGGACAAATGCTGAATTCCATTGCCTTAATAAAACAAAATCTTTTTCAGGTCAACACCATCAAATAATAGGCTTGTTGGTGGTTTGGTCCTTTTTCTTATAAACTAACAATGACTCAGAATGTGATTCAGATTCATGATATTTTCTACAATTAAATGGGTGTGTTTTGATAGTGAGGTTTTCAAATTCTTCTTCCATGGCCTTGGCCAATGCTGTCAGAAGCAGATGGACTCCACCAAGGCCCTGCAGTTTCGCAGACTCTGACATCATTACGGATGGAATCATAACATGTGGCTTAGGAGAAAGAGACATTGCACTTTGGTGACATCAGCAATGTGTTTTCAATGTTAATTTCAATTTCTCTTTGTGGCAGTTAACTCTACAGAAGAGGCTTCTTGTTGCTCCTACTGTTATTTGATAGGTGTTTGTTAGGATTGATGCAGTTCAGACATGAAGTACTCTTCTGGGTGTTTTCATGGCTAATTAAATGAAACCCATGTGGTAAATGGTGTAGCAAATGTAGAAATCTATACAGAATCTTCTCAAGTTACTCAGCCTCAGTGCATGAAGTGAGCTGTGGATTGAGTGGAGATGGCATTAGTTTCATTCTGTTTATAATAAGTTAGAATAATACTGACATGTGGTATCATCCAATAGCAGGAACGTTTATATATGTTTATATATCTGGTTAGGTTTAATAAAAAATATTACATATTTATATTTTTACATGCATTTACATTCACATGTGAGATGCACTGTGTTTATTTATAAAGAAGCAGAACACTTGTCAGCACTGTGGGACTTTCCATGTCCAAATTCCTTTCAGTCTTGTATGTGACTTCACTGTACCAAGCTGAGGATGGTGTGATGACAAGGACTCTGGACTGTGTTTGCTGCACTGCTGCTGCAAACAATCATGTATTTGTCTGCCACACTGTGGTCCTCTTCACTCTATGAGCCACTGTATCTGTATCCACACAGGTCTACGAGACACCCTTCTTTGTGGCAGTGGATCATGGGAAAAAGAAGGTTGTCATCAGTATCAGAGGCACTCTATCGCCCAAGGTGAACTTTTTATCTGCAGTTTATTTTTGTACCACTATTGTCAACACTATTACTATCCTGTTCTTTTAACAGTAAAATGTCACACTCTTGAAATGAATAAAGAGTAGAGATATGCAGTCATTTCAATTCAATTTGTGTGTCTGTGTTTTTTAGGATGCATTGACTGATCTGACGGGAGATTCTGAACGTTTGCCTGTGGAAGAACAGCACGGGACCTGGCTGGGCCACAAGGTGAGGGGTGTTTTAAAAAAAACAAAAACAAAGTCTCTGTAAGTATTGTAGACTTTAAAGGTAATATCTGTTATTAAAACACACTTATTTAGAAAGCAATGATGTTGTTTTCTTGTTTGTCTGTCTTTTAATTCCCACGCTCAGGGAATGGTGTACTCTGCAGAGTACATCAAGAAAAAACTGGAGCAGGAAATGATCCTCTCACAAGCCTTTGGAAGAGACCTGGTGCGTGATGCATGGACCATGTGAAGAGATGAGGCATTCTATATAGAAATAATATTAATGTCGTGCATATAAGTGACTTTGTCTTGAAACCAATAAATTATTGTCAGTTATTATAAAACCTCAAACAACTAGATGCACCATTTTACTGATATGCAGTGTTTATATTCATATCCAGTTCCTTATTGTCACTCCAGCCTTTCAAAATAAGATTATTAGGTGTCATAATGACAAGGAAAGGTTAATGTGTTAATAATCGACATGTTAGAAGCTAGTCTCCATTTGCAGTGGTAGTCACAGTGGTGGCAGTGTGCTATTTGTGGGTCCACTGACCCTTTTTTGTCCCCCACAGAACAAAGGCACCATGCACTATGGGCTGGTGATAGTTGGACATTCTCTGGGTGCAGGCACAGCTGCCATCCTCTCCTTCCTGCTGAGACCTCAATATCCAACACTTCACTGCTACTCTTACTCTCCACCTGGTGGCCTTCTGAGGTGAGTTCTGAGTATCTTTGTATAATGCAAATAGTACACAAACACAACTGTACTGGATTTGATGCCAGGCCACTACGTGTCTCTTGATCTGAGAGGCCAAAGAAAGTATTAATTATATAATAAATAATTTAATTTAACAAAATTGGAAGCTACTGGAAGTTATGTGGGTCAGACAGGGTTATGCTCAGAGCCCCAAAGTGGTAGACTGGCAGCTGGTGGATTCGAACCTTGCAAACCCTGGTCCACTTCCACAACTGCCGCTTTGACCCATTTATTTACAATCATATAATATTTAATTGACTCACTTAAATGATGCGAAATATTCCTAAGTCTTGTATTGTATTTTGTATTTTATACAATTGAATTTAGACTTAAGCATTGTACTTACTAGTTAATAATACCAAAATATCAAGTGACATAATATGTACTATTGTTTATCTCATGTTTTAAAGACCAATAAGCATTGATTTATTAATAATTTAGCATTTTAAATCATAAATTGAGTCACTGTAATCACATTTGCACTATTTTTCAAATAATTTCCCCCCCAAAGAAATCAAACTATTTAGAGGAAAGACTTGATGAATATTCTGGTGTGTAGTAAGCTTTAAAGCCTTTTTCAGTGTACCCACAAGCTTTTTTGTTAGTGCCTTTCCTTTCCGTTAACAGACAAATATTTACGGTCCAGTGGGTCAAGGGTTTATTAACATTCTGCCTGTTCCCTGGAACCATATCCAATATTCAGTCGCACAGCTGTCTGCTGTGTTTGACTGTGTTTACTATGCAAATCGTGCTGAAAGACTCTCCCAACTGCTGCAGTGCAATTACAGCATTTCACTCAAGTCAAGCCAAGGTAATTTCTCAGCCTTTGGTCTGAGAGCATCAGTCTGTTTGCAGACAGTTTGACATCTTTAGCCCAAGACAGCCACACTGTGGCTTATCACATTAAAGGAAATCCTGTTCCATCTAATTTAGACCAGATCAGTGTGACATCAGACGAGACATTCCCTGAAACATAGGAAACTAAACACGCATTATATTTTTGTGTGCTTTTTTTTATCTTTTACAATGAATCAATCAATCAATCAATTCCCTTTGGATGAAGGAAGCCTTTGAAACTTTATTATTTAGCAAGATCTTATACAAGATTGTTTGATGAATACAGCAGTGAAATGAAACTGTCTCAAAGGGCAGGGCGTTAGATCTAAAGTTTTGAGTGCATTGTAACTTTTTAAAAGTAGTTTAACTTTTTTCAAATATTTACATAGAATCTTCCTTCTAAAATAATTTCTTCAATTTTATTTCCCTCAGTGAGGATGCAATGGAGTACTCGAAGGAGTTTGTAACATCAGTGGTCCTAGGAAAAGACCTGGTACCAAGGTACTTATCCCAAAAGCTATAGGTTTATATCACCCCGCTGGGGCACTAGAGCACTAAAATCTTCTGTTCTTCTCTCACAGACTCGGCCTTTCTCAGCTAGAAGGATTCCGTCGTCACCTTCTAGAGGTTTTACAGAAAAGCAACAAGCCAAAGGTAGCCGCAGATCTATAACAACAGTATAACAAACAAGAAGTAAAAAAAAAAAAGAAAGCTTGGCAGACTATACGACCTAGATAGATAGATAGCCTGTATTGTCCCCAACGGGGGAATTCCTTTTCACCTCCATCACACCTTGTCACAGGAATGGTCTATACAGTAGATGGTCTGACAGGGTGCCGTCGCAGCAGAGCATGAGCCGAGGGGGAGTTTCGACTTTTCTATTAGAACGGTCAAACTATCCGTCTGACATCCATAAATTTTCACAGCAGTGATTTCATCAAACCAGTCAAGTTCCTGTGATGTAAAGAAAAAGAAATACTAGTGAAAACACACTCTGCTGTGGCACAGGATGCCCTTGACAAAAAATGAAGAGCAATTGAATCCTGAGTCAAGTGATGGTTCACATCTAGAGTACTGGTGATATATTTAAACCTCACAGGTTTTGTGTCTTGTGCCTTCAGTGGAGGATCATTGCCGGAGGAACCAAGTGCATCCCCAAATCAGAACTTCCAATGGAGGATGAGGATGCTCAGTCTCAGTCGGGGGCACCCCCCAACAGCTGCTTATGGCTTCACCCCAGTGACCTCAGCATTGCCCTTTCTGCCTCCACCCCCCTCTACCCTCCTGGAAAGATCATCCATGTGGTGCATAACCACCCGCCAGAGATGTGGTGAGAAGAGCTTTTGGAATCCACACTTATTCACAACATATTTAGTTGAATGTCTTTCCAAGAGTTGAATGTCTTTCCAAGATGGTATCCAACATTTAATTGCCAAATCCATCCATACGGGTGTTCAGAGCTCTGCCCATATCCTCAATCATGGTGCACAGCAGAGCGCGCCCTTTGACTGCTGTCACCGTCCTCTGACTTAATAATAAACCAGGGCAATGCTCAATCCAATCAGCAAAGCACCTGTTATCCTGAATCCAAATATAAAGGCGTCTTTCACGTCCTCAATGGACATGCCCATCAAGCAAACATGCATAAATGCACAATGCATAAATCACAGTATAGGTTTGGTTATGACGGCGGTATTTATCAGTGGGTCAGAATTTTTTTTTAAGGATCAGTCTGGAATGTTTGTCCCCAAAGGATGCCAGTTTATGATCATGTTGTAAAGTGGCAGTGGTGGCATAGTGGTTAAGATATCAGACCTAGATCTGCAGGTTTTCAGGTTTGAGTCCACCAACTGCTAGATAACCAGTGCGGTAAACTGAGCATGGCACCGTCCCACTCACTGCTCCCCTGGCACTTTGGTGATGGTTTAAATGCAGAGGTCATTATTTGTTGTGTGCAGTGGTGTGGATCACAATGACAAGGAGTTTGCTTTCCTTCCTTCCTATTTACAAAGTTGTTTTGCTTCTTTTTAATACAAATATTTTTGATGGATGGGGTCGGACAGCAGTCTCCGTGGACAGTGTTGTTATGGATGATGTTGTGGTCTGTGGAACAGTGGAGTAGTGAGGTTACAAGGAGCAGAGGTGGAGAAGGTGGAGGAGTTCAGATACTTGGGCTCAACTGTTCAGAGCAGTGGAGACTGTGGAAGAGAGGTGAAGAATAGAGTACAGACAGGATGGAACAACTAGAGAAAAGAGTCAGGAGTGGATTTGTCAGGATTTATAATAGAAGAGTTTCAGCTAAGGTGAAGGGAAAGGGTTTCAGGTTACCAGGTAAAAGACGAAGAGGAAGGCCAAAGAGGAGATTTATGGATGCAGTGAGGGAGGACATGGAGGTGGTTGGAGTTGGGGAGAGGATGCGGAGGACAGGGTGAGATGGAAATTGTTGACTCGCTGTGGCAACCCCTGAAAAATGGGATAAGCCGAAAGGAAGAAGATTATCTTTGTAACCATTATTAAAAACACTATATGAAAGATGAGGTTATGTCACAATGATAAATGTTACATTTGCCTCCGCCCCAAGACAGTTAGTCGGATTTCATCTCTGGGCGGTTTGCAGCAGAGTAGCAGAACAGAACAACTTTGGTTACACAGATCTGAGAAGCTGAGTTGTGTGTAAAAGTTGTGAACTGTGTTCAATCAAACTGCAGCAATTCGATTTCTTCCAGCATTAACATCAGCACAGAAACTGGGCTCGAAGCCTAATGGCAGCGTGTTTCCCGGCCAAGCAGCTGCAAGAAAGTTTTATATCACCAAGCACAATGCCAGTGTTGGAATGGAGTAGTGAAAACAGACCATCACTGGTTTTGGAGCAGCACGGGTAGACAGATTGACCAGTCTCAATATGGCCCTTGCCAGGACGCCATAGCCGCAAGACAGCACTGTGACAAATTTAAAGTCTGCGGTGGAATAATGGACACAGCTTGGTTTATGAGATTGGCATTGGCCCTTAACTTCCAATGAAGGCAATTTTTAAAGCTTCTGGTACTGGAATATTTTGTGCTTCCAAATTTATATGAGCATTTTTTTCTTTCAAAAAAGGTCTTTTTTTTCCTTTCTGTTGTTACTGTGTCTCAGAGGCGAAGCAGGTCACGGTTGAAGGAGTTTGGTAACTGGCTGGAAGAGAAACTCTGACCTAAATCGACTGGCGAAAGGTCCTCTTATGTAATGCCTGATGTATTTCACAGAATAAAAGGGCATAAAGCCTACAAACAAGGAAAGTTCTTCTAGAGAAAGTTCAACTTCATACAGTAGCACCGAATGAAGAATCCTCAGGGATATATACAGTATATACGTGTATACAAAGTGTATCCATCCCGCATCCTGCTCCTGCATCTACTTTACATACAGAAGAACTGCAAACTTGTTGCTGCTAACATCACAATGTTCCCATTTTTGGGATGGGGAATAAATAGATAGCTATTTATTAATTTAATTTTAGAAGCGACAAAACAACCACCACAGCGTTGTCATTTCATATCATGGACAGTATTCAAGATTTGACAAATTGTTACATTAAGTCATTTGCTTATTACAACGACCCAACATGTGGTTTGTTGTAACCAAATTATCGGAGGTGGGATGTTACTGAACAAATTGAAAACTGCATGTCCACATGATTGACAGACTCCGTGTCTCCATTTCTATTTATACCTCTCTCTCCCACACATCTTCTCTCACTTTATTTGCCCCCCTCCAGCTGCGGCCAGGAGGAGCCAACCTACTCAGCTCTGTGGGGGGACAACAAAGCCTTCAATGAGGTCATCATATCCCCTGCCATGCTGAATGAGCACATGCCCCACATGGTGATTGAGGGACTTCACAAGGTCTGTGTTATATGTACATTTGCATGCAAAAAAGATTTGGTGGAGGGTGTTTGGCATCCTGGTGACGGGGCTTTTCCTTTGCTGTTTGAGTTTGAACATGATGTGACTAAACCAAAAAAATGAAGGCATGAGGAAGTAGGTCAGTCACTGGAAAAAAAAATAATTGGACGTAACTTTGTTAGCATGAAAAATTGGGCTGTAAGTCTGGGCTGGTTTCTTGGTCACCTCTGGTCTCTCATCATCTTTTTTTTTTTTTACCAAACTACAGGATCTGATTTATTTAAAGGGTGTGTTCGTGCCTGTGCATGTGATGGATCTACCTTGGGGTTCCCACTCTCTTGATGGCACAGAGTTGAAGTCTGCTCCTTCACCTGGTGTAGTGTTTTCAAATCTGCTCTGCCTAGTTTGAGTGTGATACCTCTGATGTTTCTGCAGGTACTGGAACCGTTTTGTCCCCTGTCTGAACAGGAAACCTCAGATCGAGAAGAGCTGGATGTCACTGAGCCTGCACACAGTACCAGTGATCACATGACCTCAGAAATAGAATTAAACACCACTCCTCTTCCCTCTGATTCCTCCTTACCCATTCGCAGAGAACTGCCCTGCTCTCCCCTGCTTGTTGACACAGCAATTGTCTCGATCTCTTTGCCTTCTCTGAATCATTCTTCTCCGCTGAATGCAGATGCTGATGTCTCTGCTCCCCTGTCAGACTGCGCTTCTGCTTCACAGTCAAACCTGGTGCCTGTTGCCCCGCTTTCTGTTTGCCTTTCTGACTCCCACTTGGCATCACTTGTTGTTCCTCAGGAGTCATGCGGATCACAACGACCTGAATCCAATCCATCTGATTCTCAGCCTTGTGTCGTTGCAAACAATTGCCCTGAAATAGTAATAATCCCAACTTCTCATCTAGACGTAGCAATGTCTATGCAAGAAAATGAGCTTTGCAGTTCACAGACTTAAAGGCTCTTGTTTTGTTAGCATTCAGTGACTTGCTAGACATCAGACCAGAAGGTAAAAGTAAATCTAAATGAAACTGACGTGTCTTCTAAAAGGACGCCAGGTTGAAATTACCGACCAAGTTGATCTTATAGAGTTGTTCTTCTTGGAGTTGTTCACATTTGGTTATTGGACAGGTTTAGAGAGTGAACTTGAAGAGCCCCTCATTTTCTGCACTTACTGAGAGGCAATGAATTTACAACAGCAAATTCTGAACAATGGGTTTTCTTCTTCTGCCTTGGATCACTATTTATTGTATTGTTTAAGGAATTCCATTGGGCTGTAATGGTGATTCAGTTGTTTACAGAGTGTTTACAAAATTCCAGTAACATCATTAAGATATCAGAGGTCAGTTTATCCTAAAACAGTCTTTTCCTCAAAGTTCAAACACCTGCACTTCTTCTCATGGTTTAACAAGGTTCATCTTTTACCACAGGCCTTCGTTCTCCTTCACTCCTCTTGCAGCTACGGCACATTTGGTCAAGTGTTGTGACATGAACTTGCTCACCTCCCTTTCCACAAGCTAACAAGTTTTCTTTGTGTTCACCAGGTCTCCATGGCAACTTAATTTCTTCCACATTAGCTGCTCTTTATTCCCGGCCAGGGCTTTTCAGCAGCTTGTGACTTTTTTCTCTTCATTTCGTTTGCCTTTTTGCCTTTTTGAAAGCACACATTCAGCTTTTCCTCAATTATGAGCCATCCAAGCCACACTTAGCTGCTCTCCAGTGGCAGATGGAGTAACAAGGGGAGCACAAATGTGTAAATTTTCTTTCGCTCAGACTGACAAATGGTTTTCTTTTTACTAGATCTGTCCTTTGGGCTGGGTGAACTAAAACTAGTTTATATTAGAAAGCTCTTACGTCATTTATGTTACGCTGCCGAGGTGTTTATTTATCATAATAAGTCTACACAGGGTACAATTCGCATTAATTTTTCTGTTGATTTTTCTGTTTTGTTTTTTTGGTAGTTCTCACAGCTTCAGACATTTTTTTTGTTATTACGAGATGAGCTGCACTTTTCAACCCTACTTAAAAATGTCCAATAGTTTTACTCACCCATGCAAGCAAGCATTTTGTCATTTTGTGCCTCATAACCTTATGATTAACATATATAACACATTTATATATAATAATTCATTAAGTTTACTTTTGTTACATTACCTTTCATGGTTTCACAATTGTCAAGTGCATTACATGCTGATTTGTACGTGTTTTTTTTAACGTGCCTTAACAACCTAATTTCATTTAACCAAAGTAAACCATTAAATTAATGTATACCAAAGAGATATGTCTGTGTGTGTGTTGCCCTCACTTTTCTAACCACTAACACCAAAAAGCATAAATATTCATCTGCATTTTTTTTCCCTGTGGGACGTAGGGACGAAGTTGTACAGGATTGTGTTGAAATTTACTTTTCAGCCATCATGATCTGTGGTGGGTGTTGATGTCAGTTAAAGTAGGTGTCTGTACACCTTAGAGTTATACTTGGATTCATTAAATGTACAGTTTCTGTAATAATATAAAATAAGATCACATTGGCAGCTCAAAAAAACTATTTATATACAAAGTTAAGTTGAGCATTTGGACAGAAGTATTGGATTGGACGCACTTAGTATTTTCAGAATTTCAGATTCAGAAATTTTGACCAATTATCGATACCAATCAGGAGTGATATAAGATTTTTTTTTTAAACTAACACCTCAAACAAGTTCTCCCATACAGTCAAGTAAAAGATTTATAAATAACCTAGAGAATATAATTAACAGAAATACAAAGAATGCCTCAAAACACAGCAAAGTTATAGATGTAAGAAGAAGAATTTTGGTTACTATTATTGTAGAAAGCGTTGTCTACAAATAAGCAGACCAGTACACACTTCTCCATCTCGGGGGATTTATTGTATCAAAAGTTTTCTGAATGAATCAACTCGTCAGCAGTCTCACCAACAAATCCCAAATACTGATGCAGGTGTGTTCTTCTATACAGTTCTTGGACATTCTTAGACAGTTATATCGCAAGGCATTCGTCAGACCTCTCTGAGAGGTGGCTCCTGCACCCTGACATTGGCCTGGATAATTCTTGGGTCTGTTATTTAGGCACCAGTTTATGTTAATGTCTTAATCAGTCTTGACAATGCGTCAAGAAACGTCAATATTGTCCAACACTTTGTCTGTTCGTAATACCTGATTCTTTACCACACTATCAAGAAATTCATGAAAATGCCTAAATAGTAGCACTGAGATTGAACTCTAAGTGGAGACTGTGGAGAGAGGTGAAGAATAGAATACGGTCAGGAGGGAACAACTGGAGAAAAGAGTCAGGAGTGATCTGTGATAGAAGAGAGTCAGCTAAGGTGAAGGGAAAGGTTTACAGGACAGTGGTGAGACCAGCCATGATGGA
>JAFBJS010002007.1:85434-108732 GCA_016785265.1 Paraplagusia blochii | reverse complement strand
AGTCGTGATGCCTCCAGACGGGTCATTTAAAGCTGCTTTATAGCTGAGTTTTATTCATTTAAAGTAATGGGTTATCGATTAAAAGTACCCGCTATTGTGAAACGGAATATAAGGAACCGGAAGTAGAAAATAGGGTAAGTGTTTCGCTCCATTTAACTGTGGCCAGTAGATATTGGTGGAGAATATGGATATTTCTGACATGTTCTGACCTAAATATCACTGCAGTGGTTTGGAAAGACAAATAATGTTTTGTGACGGGAACATTTGGGTCAATCGTCAACCTGAAGTTTATCTTTATCGTTTATCTTAATAATAATGTTTAGTCTGGCGGCACTGACTTAACATCACTTGTTTTTACTTCAATCTGGGGTTAATTTTTATGGGAATGCAAAATTATGTAAGAAATTTAACAGGTATTTATGGAAATAAAACAGATATATAGGCGGCACTGACTTAACATCACTGGTTTTTACTTCAATCCGGGGTTCAGTTTTATGGGAATTCAAAATTATGTAAGAAATTTTACAGGGATTTATGGAAATAAAATATATATATATATATACTAAGGTTTACCAACAATAGGAAACTTAAATATGGTTTAGGAAAATATATTGTAGCATATTCTCATCCATCACTTGCACAAATAAGTGCTTGGGCCCAAAGCACTTGTATTAAGTAAAGTCAAGTGTGCTTTTATAATACTATGCTGTAAATATATATGATAAGTAATGGTATTGCTGTTTAACCTGCCAAGTTAAATAAAGATATATTCACATACTAGTTATTCAGGATTCAGTAAGGTGCTAAATGTTAGCTGTTTTTTCATTTCATTGACAATTTTGACAATTGAGGTTGGCTTATTAGAGATCCCTCAGTTTTCAACCATACAAGAATATATGTAGAAAGTCCTCTCTAACTGTGGTTCATCCGATCCAAGACCCACTGCAAAAAGGGAAAATCTGCAAAGTAGAGGGGAGATAGTTATCTTTTTATTTAAGTATATAAAGTATTTTCCCTTTATGAACCTCCCCCACACTGTTATCAACCATCCCTAGACTGTTTTAGCTTTTTCCATGCTTTATATAACTTTATATAACTATTATATAACAGTAGAGGGATGATGAATCAAAATTCAAGGTACATTATTATTATTACTAGTATTAGTGATTAATATAAGTTGGAGTGTAGACCAGGGTGAGAGGAGAGTGAAAATTGGTACCGTCCAAGATGGATGGATCGTATATGAAAGACACAGTGGATGAGCTCCAAGCAGAGTCCTGGGTTCGATTCCCAGAGGAACCACAAGATTGCCACCTGTCACGGACAGAATGTTAGTACAACTGCTTCTGTTTACACCATTATTTCCCCTAAATTTGATCACTAAAGATTTGTATATGTGTATACGGTTGAAATATTTCCAGTGTTTTAATTTTTTTTGATATTTAAATTTTCTTAAAATATCAGAATATTTTAAGTAATCTCACATAACATTAATTTATGATAAAACTAATGTAGATTTGTCCTAAAAACTAAAAGCCTAACTGTATGGCAATTTGTCTAAAATTTTAGTAAAAAAACAATCCTACGTTGAAGTCAATGTTTTAGTTCGTCGACAGAATAAAGTTTGGTTGTTAGATACCGTATATGTTTCCTGTGTTATTGGTTCCGCAGTATCATGGAGACAGTTAGCTGTCCAGATGATACATGGTCTTTATTAGACAAAGTTAAGTAACTCAGTTGAGGAGACTCAGACCTGATGTGTCTGGTCACCATAGAAACATTTTCTCAGTCTCTCGTACCAGCCCACACACACACACACACACACACACATACACTCACATAAACTCACATAAACACAATCGGTGATGATCACCAACCTAAATGTGCGACTCTTCCAGCCTCAGACTGCCTGAAGGAGCAGGACGGACAGACTGCTGCTGTGGTGCTTATGGCTAATACTCAGGAGAATTGATTGAAAAACATTCCCTTAAGCTTTTTTAGAAAAAGACATGTTGCTTTACATTTCTTCGGATACACTTTTTTTTGACTCAAAACCAAATCTTCTTTCAAAAGATAAACATGACTTTTTTTCCACTTGGTTCTTTATGGATTTATTTCTTTTTGTTTTCTTCATTTGCATCTTTATCTCAATCTGATTCAAGGTGCAAACAGATTATCACTTCTTCTTCACTGCACAGCTGTAAAGGTCTTGTTTTCCATTGTGCAGCTGCCACACACAGGTGAAAACAATGTGTTGACATGTCAGCTTAATGTCAGTCGTCCTATTTTACCAGGGAGAAGGAGAGTACTCTGATGAGAGCGCTGTTGCCTTGACAACTACACATGTGTGTCTCTGTGTGTAAATAAAACAGTCAAAGAAATTGTGTTGAAATTTTACTTTGAGGTAGAAAATAATTATAAATGATTTTATTTAACTAATTCTTGGTCATTTTAAACATAGTTTTTTTTTTAATATATATTTGCATTATATTGATTTAAATAACATTGATCAGGAACAACTCCATGCTATGCTGCCATACAAACATCTTTGTTGACCAAAAATCTGGCCTGTTAGGTTAAAGACAACTATGATATACTGGCAGGAATTGAAGAAAGACATCCACAAACTTTAACTGTTCTAGTAATCTTTTTAACTTTTAAGTTATTATAGCCATCTGTTGACACCAAGCAGAAAAGCATTTAATCTCAATTAAGTGAAATTGGGTGATTTTCAACAGTGGTTTATGGATCACTTCCATCCATGTTGGTCTGCTTTTCCTGAGCTGGCTCATGGGGGCAGCATACAGAGGAAAGATACCCAGACTTCCCTCTACCTAGGCACTTTCTCTAGCTCATCTGGGAGGATCCTGAGGCGTTCCCAGGCCAGCCGGTCAACATAGTTGCTTAAGTACGTCCTCGTCCTCTGGGTCTCCTCCCAGTGGGGCAAGACCAGAACACCTCCCGTGGGAGGCGTCTGGGGGGCATCTGATGTAAAATCCCAAGCCACCCCAACTGACTCCTCTGAATGTGAATGAGCAACCGCTCAACTACAAGCTTTTCCCATGTGACGTTACCTTATGAGAAAGATCATTTGAGTCTTGTATTCCAGGTTCAGGGACATCTTTTGTCAATCATGACCCAGAGTAGGTAAATTGACTGGTAATCTGAGAGCTCCACCTTTCGTCTTTGCTCATTCTCCACCACGACGAACCAATACAGACCGTATACATTCATTCATCGTCATCTACTTATCCGTTACATGGTTGCAGTGGTAGCAGTCTCCATAACTCCCAAGAATCAAACTGCACCTTATTGTGAGTCTTGTGGATGGTGAACCAACTGCAAGTTATGTGGGTCACGTCAGAGTGGCAACATGGCAGCCTTGTGTCCGCTTCCTTTACCACTACGTCACCACTATCGCCCTATTAAAAACATATTTTGGCTTAATTCAATGTCTGGTATGATGCTGATTCTCCTAACTGTTAAAATTAGCATCTAATCCTGAAATAATCCTGAATATGTTTTATGAGAACAACAAAAATCAGTGTCCCCATAATATCTTTAACTTCCTTTTACCAGTACCTCTTCTGGCTTCATTTACCTTCTTAAACAGCACCTGATGAGCAACCCTTAGAGTTTTATTTATTTATAAGATATAAATGTGAGTAATTGACATCAGAAAGAGTGGGACAGAGAGACAGAGACAAAGACGGCAGATCAGTGAATAAGCTTGAAATTCCTTGGGTGACATAGCACATTAAAAGTGAGCTGTTTAGTGTTTGGAGATAATTAACTATATTACGTCTTTAGTCCTACACCTGAGCAGGCAGGTGGTGCAATAAGAATATCCTGAAAGTGAGGCAGAGCCGCAGCACGTAACAGCAGAGAAACCTCTTGTTTCACGGCAGCCTGCTGTTCTCTTAGTGATGTGGTGCAAAGCAGTCTGTGAAGTGGCTGTGATGGGGAACAATAGCCACAATGTGTTGAAGAGATAAGAGTCTGATCAGTCTCTTCGCAAACCTGATCTCTCAGGCTGTGTAGATAAACTAATCTGAATATGTCTGTAGTGGAGGGGACCAATTAACATCAGCTTGAATGTCTCTGAGTGTTCATTGTTTACAACAGGTTAGCGGTGCTGTATATACCTCACAATAATCATATATATCTATTATGTTTTTTAGGTTTATTTTGAAAATGAGTCTTTCTGTTGTCAATTTGCTTGGAAAAGCTTTTTTTTTTTTTATGAAAGAATCCAAAAACTTTGACTTAGAAAATGAAAAATTAAAACATTCTTCTTCTTTTGAAGAAATTTAAAGAAATCTTCTTCTTTTGATAAAATCAACTAAATGATAGATCTGTTATTATTGTTAGGTTGATGTGTTAGCAATTATGCCTTCCACAAAGTGCTACATTTTATAATTATTATTATTTTTTGTTAATCTAACTAGAGGGGAAAAAGGACGTGGTGACCTTGTTCTATTCAGCTGTCCTTGTGTGTGTGTGAACTAGTAATGATGAGACTGAACAATAATACTCAGGTTCCAGTTTGTGTTTTAATAATGATAAGTTTGTAGTAAGAATACATTAAACCAACATGGTTAAATATTTTATACATGCATTACTTTTCACTTAATCAAATGAAAAAAATCAGTGAGTAGGGATGTCTAGTATTACCTTTTTGCTCCTATGAAATATTGGCCAAACACTTAATTTCCGATGGTAATACATGTGCAAACAACTGTATGTAGTTTGTATGTGTTTAACTAATACTAATACTAAAATGTTATCTGAGAAAAAAAAAAAAATACAGAAATTACCGTAATTCCCGGACTATAAGCTGCACCTAATACATTTTTTAAAGGAAAAAACAGTTTGTACATACATAAGCTGCACCTCACTATAAGCCTCATGTGGTGCATTCTTCTTGCATTTTCAATGACGAGGGTCAGTTTATGCTAATTTTATTCATGTTACTGTACGTTAAACTTCTTCTTCTTCTATGATGTTTATTGGCGGTTGTGGCTTGCGTCTTCCTCGACACCACCTGTCTCACTCTTACCTTTTTTTGCTTGAGCAGAAAAAATGCATACATTAGCCGCATCTCTGCATAAGCCGCAGGGTTGAAATTATGTGACAAAAGTTGCGGCTTATAGTCCGGAAATTACGGTACATAAAATGCTTATCTCCAACTGATATTATCATGGCAGGAATTCCTAACTGAAAACTAAGACCACCTTGCAAACATTTATTCATCTTTTCTCTATTACTTTTTATGGTTTTAAATGAATTTATATGGGATTATTTCACTTATGTTTTTGGGTTGATTTTAGGATGACTCTTCAGCATTTTATTACTATACATACTAAAAATTTTCCTGCAAAACGGTCTTTAAATATTAAAATCATAACTGTTGTCATCGTCATCCCTGTTTCTCTGTCTGCTCCGAGTGAAATATTTATATATTATCTAATATTCATATGTATATTTAGTAACATGGTTTTGTTCATTCCTGTTGACAGAAACATGCTGGGCTCAGTCAAAAGGCTGGTCCGGTATCCTCTGGCCACAGTTCGGGCTGAGCGAATCAGGACATCTTTCCTGAGTCCAGTTCTCCGTCTGTGTTCACCCAGCAGCCGCAGCCTCATTGGTGACACGGGCGTGTGGGAGCCGAGCTATGGGGTCAAGACGCGACGCCAGGTGGAGGAATGGTGGCATCCACGCATTAATGCACAGATACAGAAACCTGAAGAAGAAGACGTAAGAAGGCCTTTGTCATAATTGTCTAATGATATTTCAACCTTTTCCTCCATTAATTCCATAATGATGGAATAAAAAAGGCTATAAGCATTTAAAAAAAATGTTTATTTTAGCAAACATTTGATATATCTTCTCCTGGTCTCACCTCCATGGCCAATTTTGAGGACCAATTGTGGCCTGTGAGTCAAAAAGTTTGCCAACACCTGGTACTGACTGAAACAAATGACACTGGTTGTAAAGTTGAGCAGTAAAATTAGACTGGAAGTGTTCTTCTAATTGTTAGACTGAATTTAATGTCTTGGCCAAAGCTCAATTTTTTGTACTAGATGCTCAAAGTTGGGGGTCAGTCCCTGTAAAGACCAGTAAACACTGTGAGGTTTTACCACTATTATTCAGTCGTATGACGTTGGACGTTTTGTCCTGTTTGTGAAGTTGTGCAGCGCACACAGGGTTACAACAAGAAATTATCACCTCACAATCACCTCCCGACTCAGTGCCAATTGTGTGAAAATCAAACATGTTTGAAATCGTGCTGATTTGCCCAAGATTTTTCTTCCCTCCACCATGTCACACTGCACATGAATGAACATACTGTAGATGCACAGGAGTAAACAGGTAAACATACAAACATTTAATGCACATTGTCACTTTTCTTTTCTGCAATTTGTTACCAGAATGGCACAAATTGCCAAGGAAATAATATGACCGCTGAGCATTATTCTTATCGTGTCTCAAAGAGCAACTGTGCGCATCCTTCTCCCCATCATCTTAATTTACATTATTACTATAATAATACATTAAATATAGGCACTGGTGGCCTAGTGGTTAAGGAAGCTGTGGTGCTCTGACCATAGCACCGTCCCGAACCCACATAACTTCTTGTGGGATCACCACCCACAGGAAGGCTCACAATGTGGTGCAATGTGATTTGGGGGGGCGCCAGCTGCCCCGCGACCCAGCAACGGACAAGCAGAAGAAGATGAATGAATGAATTAGTTAATAATACGTTAAATTTGACAGGAGATTTTATCCAAAGCAGTTCTGGCTACAGGCGTCAAACGTGTCGTTTATGATCATACAGGGCGAGCAGTCCAATTGAGCTCGAACGTTGGTATATACAGTGTTAGCATATCAGTTGTGAGCTGTGTACTGATCCCTGGATTCGCTTATACAGTCATGGAAAAAATGATTAGACTCTTTATTTTCTTGTCCATTTAAAAGTCTGCTTCCACTTAATCTACATTAATCTGGACAAATATAATAACAACAAAAAAGGCTCATAATTCACAACAAAAAATAATTAAGTTTAATTTCAGAGCTGATTTCTGGCCATTTTACATGGTTTTATTGACAATGACAAAAATCACTTCCGTTCCTACATCACTAGCAATAACATTGTACTGACAAATAAAGTGCTATTAAGATGAACAAGGAATTGAAGAAAACAGCAGAGTGGTCTGATAATTTTTTCCATCACTGTACAGTGTGAGAGAATCCAGCTGCCAGGATTGGAGAACATTGCCCGACCGCTTATAGCAGGGGGGGTCAAACTGGATCCACAAAGGGCCGGTGTGGCTGCAGGTTTTTGTTCCAACCAACCAGAAGCACACCTTGACTTGAATTTTGACTTGAATTTTCAATCAACTGATCTGAGTCTCCAGACAGCTGATTGGGCAACTAGTTTGCACTGGATAGGGTGGAACAAAAACCTGCAGCCACACCAGCCCTCGAGGAACGAGTTTGACACCCCTGGCTTATAGGTTTGATTACAGCACGCATTATCTGATTGGCATTGATTGGCTAAGCTTCTGCAATGTCACAAGATTTATTTCCATCCAGTGTTGCATCCAAGATCTTGCATTGATGATGGTAGAGTCTCCAGTAGACTTGAGCAAATCCCAAAGATTCTCAATGGGGTCAAGGTCTGGACTCCATGTGTGAAAATGATGTCTCATGCTCACTGAACCAGTCTTTCCCAATTTTGGCTGATGAATCCTGGCAGCTTGGAATATGCCCGTGCCATCAGGGAAGAAAAAAATCCATTGATGGAATAACCTGGTCATTCAGTATATTCAGGTAGTCAGCTGACCTCATTCTTTGAGCACATACTGTTGCTGAACCTAGACCTGACCTCCAATGGGAGGCTGGAACCTATTTGCTTAGTTACATCCAGGTGGCAACTTTTTTTTTTTGGCTAGGCAGTGAACCAAATCAGATGGAACTGGATCCATTGTGTGATATAATAAAATTGTTTTATGAATCGGGTCGGGTATTCGGGTATTAGGGGAGTGAATCGTCACACCCCTAATATCTATCTATCTATATATATATATAATAAGGGTGTGCAAATTAATCGTTTTGGATTGAACTGAACAAAATCGGATCGAACTGCATCGATCGATTCATATTTTTTATGGATCGTTCCTGTATCGGATCGCAGCCTGTGAATCGAGATATGAATCGGATCATTATGTGAGTGAATCCTCACACCCCTAGTGAATATATTTTAAGTTTTTAATCTAGGTAGATCACTTCAGCCTGGTCATTTGAAAAGGAGCTCACAAGACAAAAAAGCGTGGACACTCCCGGTCTGGACATTGTCGCTGATTTCATAGCAGCGGGTCAGGCTGATTACGAAACCCTGATGGTGTGACCTGTAGGACAGTGTTTGACAGGCTGACCGTGGACAAGTGCATTCATGACAGACCTGCGTCTAATTGATTTATTGAAAAAAATTCATGACTTTCCTGTAATTACGTTTATCTGAGTGTAACCAGCGCTCACTGTGGTGCTGCTGTGGAAACAACGTCGCGACTGTAAACCTTTGATAATGAGCTCTGCCTCTGTTTAGCCTGTGACACTATAATCACACACTGATAGCAGTAATAATAGCAGGTATCAGTCGTTGGCTCTGTCTCACTCGTGCGCAAGAAGTCATTAATTCTGTCCGGATCTCAACACGTTAGTCTTTTATGACATCTTCCAAAGAGAAGTGATATTAAAAGAAATGTATTCCATGATTCAAGAGATTTAACAGAATTTCTTTCTTGTTATGAGCTAATCCCCCACCTCTGTACATGTATTCACTGTATTTTATTTTTCTCAGGCTACCAAGAAGAAGTTTTATGTCCTCTCCATGTTTCCATACCCATCTGGACGTCTGCACATGGGCCATGTGAGAGTGTATACTATCAGTGACAGCATCGGTCACTTCCAGAGAATGAGAGGTTATCAGGTACGTGTGTTATAGCGACTACACAACATCTGAAAAAAAAAATAATCTAGAGAACACTGTAACTGTGTGACTGTGACTGTTTGTTTGACATAAACTGACCAATATCAGGTCAACTGAGGATTCCTCTGGAGCAACAGACCATTAGCTGTAAAGCACTGATCTCATCTGAAGCAATGAGTCACTCATTCACTTTCACCAGACCTGGTTCATCAGCAGCATTGACGCCATGACTTGCTGTCTGCCTGTGTTGTTACTGTTGCTGCTCATTGTTCTCATTCTCCCTTTTTCTCTTCTTTGCTGCTTTATCATCATCACCTTCTCACACAAATCTCTTATACGATTATTCGTTTTTCTCCTTCTTCAACTTCCTGTTTTTCTTTTTTTTTTTTTACAGTGTCATCAGTTTGTCCTTCTTTCCTCTTTTTCCTTATCATCATCTGCATTGTATTTTTAACTCAACGATACTTTTTCTTCTGTTTCCCATGATCATCTTAATCATTTTCATTTTTATCCTCTCCTCTTCCTCTTCCTCTTCATTATTTCACTACACCCAGTTCCAACGTTGTTCTTGATTTAACCATATTTTCTCAGGATCTATCTATCTATCTATCTGTCCGTCTCACTGTCTGCCTATCTATCTGACATCTGTCTGTCTCTTTTTATCTGTCTTGCTCTCTGTCTATCTGTCTGTCCATCTGTCGGTCTGTCTGTCCCTCTTTGTTTGTCTCTCTGTCAATCTATCTCTCTGTCCATCTATCTCTCTGTCCATCTCACTGTCTGTCTTTCTGTCCGTCTCTCTGTCCATCTTTCTGGGCTAAGATAAAAGTCACTTAATAGGTTATATCTATAAAGACTAAGCTGCTTAATAACAATTAGCCTTGTCAATTCCATTTATATCCAATTCAGGGACATTGCAGAGAGAAGACGGAACACAATACAAACCACTTATCATATTTGGACAAGTTTGGTGGGCCAAATTACAAAGCTGAACGGGCCACATCTAGCCCCCCCAGCCTTAGTTTGCCCATGTCTGCAATAATGTATTCCACATTTTTCTTTTTTTTTTTCCATCCTCCTCTTTTTTAATATAAGGTCAGTTGTCATGAAACTCAGTGTTTCAGCAGCTGAGCTGGTGGGAGAAAATAATTGTCACACCTGCTGTAGGTTTCTCCTTTCATGGTTGAAAAAAGTAAGAGTAGCTTTAGATAGAATCCATACCGTTAATTGTCTCCCGTCATGAATTGACTTGACTCCGTCTCAGATCAAAGTTTGACTCAGATCTTTAATTTAACACACTCTCAAACACAGCACGGCTCCTTATTTAAAGTCACTCCATCTCCATCCTTAGAAGATTGGTTTTATACCTTAGTGTTTGAAAACAACGGTCCCCTAACCCTTTCAGCTGACGTGAGGCTGCTGAAAATCCTGGTGGACCGAACGTGTATCGATGCCTATCATTAAATTTGACTAAGAATCCTTGGGAAAACGAGGAGCCTCCTCTCTGCTTCTGCCTGGTTTCTCCCTGAACACAGACATGGTTTCACATGACTGGTCACTACTTCCTGCCTCTTCTCTCTCAGCATCTGTCAGACTATAATTGTGTTCTGCTCTGAGCTCAGTTGACTTCACCCAGCAGCTAATTAACAAAGGTACAGTCTGTTGATGGACACAACTCCAAACGTATTCATCTGCTCATAATTGCGAGCGGGATAATGACCTCACGCCGCTGATCACACTGCACCGGCAATAAGTCACGACGCAACACTTAAACTTACTGATTCTCCTCTATTCCTGTCTCTTATACACATCTAGATGTGTATAAGAGACAGGTTTCCGATTGGTTAATTTCCCTGCAAGCTATAAGAATAACATGTTATTTTGATTTATTCTAAATTTCTGAAGAGGATCACAGCGTAAGGTTTTGTGCAGCGACAATATCAATCTTGTTGAAAGTAACGGAGAGCCTTAGGTTTTTAGTTCTATGAATAGGTCTGTCTATAAATCTATAGCATTTATATTTAGTTATATTGTGGCAACATCTGACTGAGGAACATCATGTAGTGTCCAAAAAAATACAACCTAATTTAGTCTCCTTCATAACTATGAAATGCAGTAGAACGTTTTGTCAGTGAGCATGATGCGATTTGTTTTTTTTTTTGTTCCTGTGAAGATCGTGAAGTAGTTTTGTTCTCGTGATTCTCATTGAAGCTGTCCCTCTGGTCTTCTTGGCCGTCACATTATCCTCCACTCTGTCGATGATCAGTCTTAAACGGAGACAGAACTTGACAGAAAGCTGTAGCTGCGTTTTCGAGGCATGTCACAGATGGAGAGGAGCTCCACACTGGAACTGTGTAGGTGGACACTCCAACGTGGCTGAGTAGCTGCACTTTCCCAGAACCAAACTTTAAGCACCTTTCCGTCATCAGAACGATAGGCCTGGAGTTATAAACCCACGGAGTCTGTTCCTGTTGTTCTGCTGATTTGCTTCACATTATTGCAGTTGAAGGATTGTCATAAAAACGCTCTTTGTCTGTGTCTGATTTTCCATGCCTCCCTTCACCACTAGTGAAATGTCTCCATTATTTTAACACAACCAACGGTTGGGTTGTTCTGCCCGACTTCTGTAAGGACGTTATGAGACAAATGGAGTCCAGGCCATTAGCAGTGAAGAGATAATGTCTGTGTCATTACACTCTATCACGCCTGCTTCCTGTAACAGCATCTCCGTGATACGGTTACAGCTTCACGGCTTTATTGACTTTGAATAAACAAAGTTCACGGGTGTTAATTGGATGCATTTTTTTCTGTGTGTGTGTCCACTGTCCTGCTGTGGAGTCTCAGTGATCCCAAAGATGGAGTGGTTACCAGGGCTACACTTTTGTTTGAAACATCAGGCTCTGTGTTGGACGACGGATGAATAGTCTGCTTCTGTCCTCCTCTGTGACTTCACCTCCTGTCTGTCCCTTTAATGGTACTCCGCTCGTCACTCTTGTCATTACTCTTCTCAGTTTCATGTTCCATATTAATTTCCTCTGAGCTGAAATGAACGTTCCCTCGTTCCCTGCTCTTTCCCTGGCTTCGTTTCGTCCTTTTTGACACAACTACACCTTCTTTTCTGTCTTCCTTCGTTACCTTCATCCTAATTCTTCCTTATTTCTGTCTTTACCTTTTTTCTTTCATTTTTTTCCTTTTCTGTTTCCTTTGTTTCTTCTTTCCTTCCTTCAGTTTTTCCATCCCCTTGTTTTCTTTCCTTTTCCGCCCCTTTCTTTCAGTCCCATTTTCATCCCTATCTTTTTAAAAATTTTTATCTCCCTTGCATCTGCTATCCTTATTTGCTGCACAATTCAAATAACATTTTTACTTTTTGTACATTGTACAATTTGTTCTCCTAATGTTTGTTCGAACTGCAGTTTGAAAAGATAAAAATGAGGCAGAAGCAAAAGAAAAATTGTACCATATTAATACCTAAGGAAAACACCAATATGTCACTAATGAGACTGTAACAGACTGCAAATCCATTCATCCATCCATCCATCCATCCATTTTCATACGCTTATCCGGAGGCGGGTCTCGGGGGCAACATTCCGAGGAGGGATACACAAACTTCCCTCTCACTAGACGCTTCCTCCAGCTCATCTGGGTGGATCCCAAGGCGTTCCCAGGCCAGCCGGGCAACATAGTCGCTCCAGCGTGTTCTAGGTCTTCCTCTGGGTCTCTTCCCAGTGGGACATGACCCAAACACCTCCCGTGGGAGGCGTCCAGGGGGTTTCCGATGTAGATGCCCAAGCCACCTCAACTGACTCCTTTTTCGATGTGGAGGAGCAATGGCTCTACTCTGAGCTCCTCCTGGGGAGGGCTCCTCACCCTATCACTAAGGTAGCGCCCTGCCACACTGCGAAGAAAACTAATTTCTGCCGCTTGTATCCGGGATCGCGTTCTTTCGGTCATGACCCAAAGTTCATGACCATAGGTGAGAGCAGGAATGATATTGACCGGTAAATTGAGGGTTTCGCCTTTTGGCAAATCCATTTCATTTAATTTACAGCCTAAGTCACAGAGACCTTTGTTGTACCTGAAATGCTCATTTCATCACATTAGTTCTAAAGTGTATTCCCCAGTCATTCTTTGACTGATTTCATGAAGTATATCTTGACAGTGTAGTTAGAACAACTGCCACACAAACCTTTTTAAAAAGATTCAGAGACAAATATACAGTAGCTATGTATGTGGTTGCGGACAGACACCAACATAAACACTCGTGAATGACGTGCTTGGAAGATTCCTCTGCCAATTTTGCCTTGTGGGACTTCAGCCACTATCACCTCATGATTGATCGTGTGAAAATCTAACATGTTTGAAATTCTGCTGATTTGCCCATGATTGTCCCTTCCACTACACATGTGTAAACATAGATACTCAGGAGAAAAGAAATAAACAACACAGAGCAGCACACAAGAATTGACAAACCAGACTGACCACGTCTGCTAAGACATTTCCTGGTTCTATACATATTGTCACCTCTTCTTTTCCGTGTCTGCGCAAAGAATGGCACGAACTGCCGGGGAAATGAGTTCTTGTTTGCTGAGCCTTATTCTCATCGTGTCTGTGAGGGAGCAACTGTGAGCATCTGCATATCTCCCACTACTGGCTGCTTCTTCTTCTACTCATTCATCCCTGTCTTTATTTACATTACATTATGTTACAAGAGACCTTGGGTGACCTGAAAGGCGCTATATAAAACCAATGTATTATTCTTATTATTACATTGCAATTTATTTGGCAGCCACTTTTATCCAAAGCAGTTTTGGCTACAGGAGTGTATGATCGCACAGTGTGCGGCCGTGCAGCATGTGGACGCTGCAATCGCATTAAGTTGCACAGTTTATGTCAAGCTTCAGGTTCTTCTTCTTCTTCTTCTTTCGGCTTACTCCTTTTCTCAGGGGTTGCCACAGCGAGTCAACAATTTCTATCTCACCCTGTCCTCTGTATCCTCCACTCTAACTCCAACCACCTCCATGTCCTCCCTCACTGCATCCATAAATCTCCTTTTTGGCCTTCCTCTTCGTCTCTTACCTGGTAGCTCCATATCTTGGATCATTCTTCTCTCAATATAATCACTGTCCCTCCTCTGAACGTGTCCAAACCATCTTATTCTAGCTTCTCTAGCTTTTTCTCCAAACCTTTCTGTCTGTGTTGCCCCCCTGATGACCTCGTTTCTAATCCTGTCCATTCTTGTCACCCACAAAGAGAATCTCAGCATCTTTAACTCCTCCACCTCCAGCTCTGCCTCTTGTCTTGTACCTATTTCTAGTGTCTCTAATGTCCTGTAAACCTTTCCCTTCACCTTAGCTGACTCTCTTCTATCTCAGATCACTCCAGAGACCTTTCTCCAGTTGTTCCATCCTGCCTTTACTCTATTCTTCACCTCTCTCAGTCTCCACTCTTCAAGTTAATCAATCATTTATCATTTAAATCTTTAATTTTTAAAGGTGTTAAATCCAATGGGCTGGGACGCTTTTGGGCTCCCAGCTGAGAATGCAGCCATTGAGAGGGGTCTCGATCCAGCAGAGTGGACAAAGAGGTAAACAAATTGTCCATACTGTTGCAGTTCCCTTCATCACCATGAGTCATCTTACTGAATTTTCGTTTTTGTCTCTCTGTCCAGTAACATTAAGTCCATGCGGAAGCAGCTGGACAGTCTCGGCCTTTGCTTTAACTGGGACAGAGTGAGTAGATAAAAGAATATCACATCAAACACATATGAATGTCTTTCATGTCTGGATAACATGTCACCATTGTACCTTTTTTTTTTTTTTGCATTTGCGGGACAGGAAGTGACTACGTGTCTTCCCGACTACTACAGATGGACACAGTATCTTTTCGTCAAGCTCTTTGAAGCCGGACTGGCCTATCAGAAAGAGGTAAACATGGCATTTGCACAGGAGACTTCATTATTATTAGGTTTTGAGGATGAAAATACAATGAGTGATGCAGGCTCCTGACAAGGAGAGAAATGATTGAAGCTGACAACTTTTGACAAAGAGAATAAACCTGGGAGCTCGATGTGAAAACTTCTGATTGCGGTAAAAAAAAAAAAACAAATCTAAACTGTGTGTGTGTGTGCGTGTGTGTGTTTTTCAGGCGGTGGTGAACTGGGACCCCATTGATCAGACAGTGCTGGCTAATGAGCAGGTGGATGAAAATGGTCGCTCCTGGAGGTCTGGAGCAGTGGTGGAGCAGAAGATGCTCAGACAATGGTTCATCAAGACTACGAACTATGCAAAGGTGTGTATTTGTGTGAATAAGTGTGTGTGTGTGTGTGTGTGTGTGTGTGTGTATCCTTGAGTGTGGGTGTGTTAGAGGCTTGGAAAGTTTATCAGATTAGGTCAAATTATTTCTTTTCACCTCGGTATATATGAAGATTTCTTTTTATCAATTGTGGGAAAAAAACAAAAATACAAATCAAGAACCTTTTAAGTCTTTCTTAGAAGCAATCACTCTGACATGAAAGACCCTAAAAATGTTTCTTTTTGCCCAGAGACGGTTATGATTTCTAGGTCTGAGGGAACAAAAATTGATTAATATAAAAATTCCAATTCTCATCATTTATGATTTTGAATCGATTCATAAATCGCAAAGCTTGATTCTCTATAAACGTACCCTTATGGATTACTGTACTCAACCTTCAGCAACAACTTTTGAATCTTATTGACATAACTTGCAATTACTGTAAGTCATATGCTGGAACTTTTTTTTCCATTTTTTTCTTCAGTGTACTTTTTTTGTGTTGGCATCGTTGGAATCAATTTATTTGAAAAACCTTATTCTTATACTGCATGAGATACTGTAACCTGACTCCTGGACAGACTCATTTTGGATCCAATCATGACCCAAAGATTGACAGTTTCTGTTCTGGAATCATTTTTAGTAACTTTTCTTGTTCCTCAGCCTGAATCCTTATCTTGTTTTCCTATAATTGTGTTAGTTAATTGGCAATAACTAGTATAAAAATCTTTCAACTGGTCCAGAGACTGAGCTGTGTGCTACATCAGCTCAGCTGAACATTTTTCTGTCAGATTCTGCCCCATTACACTCTTTTTCTTTGGGTGGCATTACACATCCCCATTATGAGAATTTCAGTTCCAATTGGAGACATTTCAAGGCCCCGTTCCTTGGTAGTTTTTCACCCTGGTGGAGTCTGGACAGCTGACCAGCAGCCTCACGCTGGTCAGAGAGAGAGCGCTGCTCTGATAACAATCCCGGTCGCTGCCCTTTGTCTCTGCCTGCACAATCAGACCCCTGGAGATCGTCATTTGTTGCCTTGCGGCCCCCGATCTCCACACAAAAGCCCAGTGCAGTCTGGGTCATACCACTAAGCAGCCCACATCACGGGCTGATGAAAAGCCTCCGACTATTAAGGGCAGCAGCGAAAGAGCCGCTGAGAAATGTCCCTCTGTGGAGTTTTATGAATAATTCACAGAAAGATATTTCATACATTAAACATGGAGCACATGTATGTGGAGCTTTATATGTTGAAGAATTGAACATGCTGCATGTTTGTTGTGCATAGATTTGTTATGTATGTTCCTTTTAGTCACACAGACTGGGTGTGTGAGACAGGTAGATAGATAGATAGGTAGGTAGATAGGTAGATAGGTGGATGGATAGACAGATACAGTCATGGAAAAAATGATTAGACCACTCTGCTGTTTTCTTCAATTCCTTGTTCATCTTAATGCCTTGTTCCACTAAAGGTTTATCACCTGGGGGAAACAATGATCACAAAACCATGCAATGACTAAAAGCACTGTATTTGTCAGTACAATGTTATTGATAGTGATGTAGGAAAGGAAGTGTCACTGTCAATAAAACCATGCAAAATGGCCAGAAATCAGCTCTGAAATTAAACTGAATTATGAGCCTTTTTTGTTGTTATTATATTTGTCCAGATTAATGTAGATTAAGTGGAAGCAGACTTTTAAGTGGACAAGAAATTAAAGAAAGAGTGGTCTAATCATTTTTTCCATGACTGTAGGTGGATGGATAGACGGATAGATGGATGGATAGACGAATGGATAGGTTAATGGATGGATGGATGGATAGATAGACAGATAGATAGATAGATGGATAGATAGATATCCTCGTATCCCCAAATATCCCATTTTTGAGTTCTCTGTGACTGTATTGTATGTATTGTTAAACATGGTCATTTAAGTCAGTGGATGGTCAAACTGACCATTTTTACTCACGGTCCTTAATGGGTCCTAAAATTGGTGGGTGAGGAGCAGACTGATGTGTAGAGTGTTCCTATGAACTAACATAAAAGACATGGAAAAGTCATTGATAAAATTAATTCTTTCTTTTCTATACCATCTTTGGGGGAATTATTGGAATCGCTAGGGAATGGCAGAATAATATAATGATAACATAAGTTAATAATATAATTTTGACAATGTTGAGTCATTCATTCATTCATCTCCATCCTCTTTCTCTTTACTGTATCACAGGGGCAGCAGTCTCCACGACTGCCACCCAAATAACCCTGCACCACACCGTGGGCCTTCCTGCAGGTGGTGAGCCCCCTGGAAAGAGAATAAACCCTTTACCAAGTCAATATGACTAGACAAATAGACCCACATATTTTATCTATTTTTTATTTCATGAATTTTAATTCCTAAAACATCAATTATTAAACTATACTACTATATACTATACTACTATACTATACTATTATATGACAAACAACATTGCCCCTCATTTGTGTCACCTTATACAGTGAGAAATTTACAATGAGTCGTTGCAACACAATGTTAAATATAATTTTTTTAATAATTCTTGTGAAATGTAATAAGGAAGTGTAGGACAGCTCCTGTAAAAAATTACAGCATGAATTAGATTAAAAAAAAATTAGAAAAATCCAAAATGTATATAAACTCAGATGTAGTACTGTATATAATCCAAACAAAGTTGGCAAAACTGGGATTTATCATAATGTTGAAAACAAAGAAGCCGGTCCATCATCCAGTTCAGCCCTGCTGAAGTGGTTGTCCATGTCAGAGGTGTGAGTGGAGGTGGGATCAGCCGTCTGTGCCACAGTGTTCCTGCGATTCAAATTTTCTCTTGACGAGCAAGAGAAGTGGGAAGAAAGGAAGAGGAAGGTGTAAAAAAAAAAAAAAAAAAAGAAAGTGAGAAAGACAGAGTGAGAGAAAGAAGGACCTCGTCTAAGTGCGTTGAGCCAAATTAAAAAGTGCTGTAATTGGACTGCGAGTTGCAGCCAGTGTGTGTGTGCTGGAGTCTGTCATGCGACATTAACTTCAGACTACATTTGCTTGGCAGTCATCAGCTCAGCTGTCGTGTTGTTGCACTGGGGCAGTTTCCGTATGAATAATAACTGTTGTGTTTCGTCCAGGACGCGAACGACTGCATATTATTACAAAGATTGATGCTCAGACCTGAGTGCAGGATGTTTGAACCTGGTGGCGGCTCCAGACTTTTCAATTTCCTGTTCACTCGCACGTGTTGCATTCAATGACATGCAGATGATTGTCAAATCGAAAAACTATCTCTTTTGAGTGGATCTATAATAAATAGAGTGTTCTGCCTGAGATGGCCTTTTTTATCATTGGTGTTCGTCACATCTTTTTCCTTCTCACCCACAAAACCTTGGATTTTTGCTTTATGCTTTTTTGTTGCCATAGTGACCACGGTATCTGCTGTACATCCTTTATTTACTAATGTGTCGAATGTTTTTTTTTTTTTTCCCCGGTAAAGAAACATTTTCTCCTGTTTGATTTTAAATCATTTGCAGCTTTTCCTTATATTCCTCTGAATTAATGAGTCTTTTACCACAACAGTTTAAATTTGTTGACTTGTTGAAGCTGGAGTTCTGAACACCTACAGGGTTTTACTTCTTCTTTTTGTCCAACCTTGACCCATTCCACAGAGTTGATGTCATGGTTGTGGACTGCTCACAAGACACAAGTCCCCATTGGTTCTTATCTGACCCCTACAATGACCACATAGAAATGTTTAGAGTGGAGCGGTCTTCTCCTTTGTTTGTCCATTTAACAGAAGTTTTCACAGAGAATCAGCGTTTTCAAATGTATTTGTTCGATGTGAGGTTCCATCTTTAGGTAGTCTTTATGCAACAACATATTAATTTAGCAAGAAAAGTTTGTGAGATAGGTTATATTCACCCTACTGTTAATGTGAAGTCACTATAGCAATCCAGATAAATGTCCATTTATACCTTTTCCTTAGTCACGGTTTATCAAACTCCTGACTTCTCCTCATCTTTTCTGGGTTGCCACAGTGAATCAGCGTTTTCCATCTCCTGTTCTCTGTATCTTCAACTCTAACTACCTCCATGTCCTCCCTCACTGCATCCATCAATCTCCTCTTTGTCTCCTACCTGGTAGCTCCATCTCTAAGATCATTTTTCTACCACTGTCCCTCCTCTGAACTTGTCCAAACCATCTCAATCTGGCTTCTCTAGCTTTTCCCCAAACCTTCCTGTCTGTGTTGTCTCTCTAATCACCTCATTCCTGATTCTGTCCATCCTTGTCTCTCCTAAAAAGAATGGTAAGGAGCAGTCTTAGTTTTGGTTGCACTTATATTAACCCAAGGTAATGAAAAACACACGGTTCTGCCTTCTTTTTTTTCGGCCTAGACACTTCTGCTCCCATTGATTAACAAAGCCCCCTGTAATCACTCAGAGCACCTGATGCAGTGTGTTCGTGCGCAGGTGTGTGTGTGAATTCTTTACAAGGTGACAAGGTAAGTAGTGTGAGGGAAGGTTAAGATTTCTGTGTTTAATTTACTGAGGCTGGAGAGCGCAAACAAGTGGTGTTGTTGTCAACTACAGTGCATTAATCCAGGCAAAACAATCTGCTTTACCAAAGTGAAATATGACCAAAAACCTGAACTCTTGTCCTTCTCTGTCCTCTTTCTAGTCTCTCTATGATGGCCTGGAAGACCTTCCAGAGTGGTACGGGGTCAAAGGCATGCAGGCCCACTGGATTGGAGACTGCACTGGATGTTTCTTTGACTTTGAACTCATGGTAATCTCTCACTGTGACCTTTTCAGATTGGTTAAAATGAAATACTGATTTTGACAACTGTGACAATTTTGAAAATAACTGTTTAAACTGTGTTTACTGTACAGAATGATGCACTGCATGTCCCATAATTCCACTGCCGCTCCATTTGTCATTGTCATGATACACGGTTCATACACATACTATTAGTATTAGTAACACAGTGCACTACAAACAACAAACAACAGATTTAGTTTAATCAAATCAGATGGTGCATAAAATACCACCTCAATGCTGGGAAAGCTATAAAGAGTCTGCGCTTTATTTTGAAATATTATGATTATTTAGCACATACGTTTATTTCTATGGATGTGCACATATATGTACACATATCAATATTTAGATATATGATACCAATATATGGCCCAATATTGGCACAGTTATGTAACATCAGTTTTCCTGTGTTTTGCCAAATTTACTGAGACACTGAGACATTTAGACGCACATTAACATATGGCCTCTGCATTAACCCATCACCAAAGTGAACAGTTGGTAGCTTTGAGCGCTAGGGGAGCAGTGGGTGGGGATGGTGCCATCCTCAGTGGACCTGAGTGGTAACTTGGATGCTGGTAGGTTCATACCTGAAACCCTCTGGACCCAAGTCTGGTTCCTTAAGCACTAAACCACCACTGTCTCATTCACCCTAGTTTTTCGGTCAAATTGCATGTTGAATATATATATATATATATATATGTATGTATGTATGTATTTATGTATGTATGTATGTATATATATATATATATATGTATATACATACATACATACATACATACTCTATATATATGTTTGGACAATATCAGCAGAAGTAAATATTGGCAAACGTTAAAAGTGGAAAGCCCTAATATAAAACACATATACATGTTTATATGTCTTTTATATATTCAGAATGATTTATAGGTAGATAGAACTTTATTAATCACCCTGGAGTAGCCTCGTGGAAATTAACTGGGTCTGTTTTATGTATTTTTATTTCTCTGTTGATATTATATATGTATAAAATACATACACATATATGTATGTCCGTCCTTACAGTACATACACATCTATATACTGTATGTGTCTCTACAGACCTACTGTAAGCTTCCTTCTTGTTTCTTGTCTCTCAGATCAATGGGGAGGAGACGGGGGAGACCCTGTCAGCCTACTGCTTCTCCCCAGAGACCGTGTTTGGAGAAGCATATCTGGCCATCCTACCTTCTCACAGACTGCTATGTGGCAGCAGCTCTGTGCGCCCTGTCCTGGAAAAAGCCTTTCAACCAGGCAGAGGTGTGTGTCCCCCCCCTCTTTATCACTAAACTCAGCATTCTTAAACATGTGTGGGAGCCTTCTGAAAAGACCGAGAAAAGAAATCACAAACACAGATTTTAGCTAATCAGATAAAAGAGCTTGGCATGACTTCATGTCAGAGCCTGGAGAGGCTCCTTTGAAAAGGTTATTATTTTTCTTGGTTTCTTTCTGAATGGTGTCTGATTAATATAAGTTGTGCAATTAGGAGTTAATCCTTGCAGGAAGAAGTTGAAAAACTCTGATAAAAAATATCATTTTAAATGGCACATATACAATATATATATAGATATATTTACATATAGTGGTGCAGTTCTGTTCTGTGTCAGTGGTAATTGGGGTTCTCCTGGGATTTTTTCCTTCGTCAGTCGTTAATGATTGCTGGTAATGAGGCTCCAGGGGAAGCGGAGCTGCCTTGCTCATGTCCCCTCTCCCTCTGCTCTGCAGACTCCCTGACAGAGGTCACTGCACGTAACCTGTTTACTGGACATCAGGTTCCTCTGGTCATCTCACACAAAGACACGTTTCGTGACAACCTGGACACCGTGATTGGTACGTGATCGCTCTGCGAGGAGAACCCGTGTTTACACATTAAGGGCAAAATCCCTGGACTAATAGAAGTTATAATCTATGACCAAGGTTTCTTGGATTAGATCAGGCCTGGGCAATTATTGTGACCCGCGGGCCACAGCTGGTACTAAAATTTGAGTCATGGGCCAGGTCAGGATCAAAAAGATCGAGTATTTCCATGAACTAAGATAAATAATGACGAAAGTATTGAATGAAGGCAAAATGCTTTAAGCCTCTTTGAGACCATCTATTGGGGGAAATTCTAGCTTTGCAAGGAAAAGGTAGATGGATAACGATAATATAAATTAAAAGTATAATTTGGACAAGTCTGGCGGGCCGGATTATAACGCCAAACGGGCCGCAACTGGCCCCCAGGCCTTAGTTTGTCCTAGTCTGGATTAGACTGAAGTGACTGAAGTGTAAAAAGATGTTATGATGTAAACGTGTGTTTTCCTCAGTGTGTGTGGAGTTTGGTCTGTGGTGACTGTTAACTGTTGGTTTCATCACATCATGCCTCACATAACCTCAGGGTCTTCCTGCCTCCAGAGATCCATTACGTGTGTGTGTGTGTGTGTGTGTGTGTGTTTTTGAGCTCATGTTAGTTTTCTCTCACTGTCTCTGACAGGTGTCCCAGACAGCAGTGAGGACGACCTCACTCTGGCTAAAGCCCTGCATCTTAACTGGACCACGGTGCTGGGAAATGACCAGGATGGAACACAGACCGTGATTAACTCTAATGAGGTCAGCATGTTGTTGGGAAAGACCAAAGCCATTAGAATCACAGCAGAAATCCTGACATAAAGAGATGACGAACTCTGTTGTTGAGAGGATAATTCTGTTTGACTCAAGGAAGAGCGTTTATCTATATAAAATAATTAGTTACAATGAACAGTACTTTACAGAAGATTATATAATTGTGATAGAAAAATAGTTCAATTTCACTTTATTGGGCTGAAAAATAGTAATTATTTATTGCACATGGGTGCAGTGGTGGCTTAGTGGTTAAGAGGATGTAGTGGGGTCCCGAGTGTTCAAGGTTTGAACCCAACAACAGACAAGTAACCACTGAGGTCCACTGAGCAAGGCACCATCCCCACCTACTGCTCCCCGGGCGATTAAAGCAGCACTGTTCACTTTGGTGATGGGTTAAATGCTGAGGTCACATTTTATTGTGTGCAGTGGTGTGAATCACAAAGACAAGGAGTTTGCTCTCCTCCTTTTCTTCCTTCCTCCCTTTCACCACGACAAAGGTGGTGCAGAAAAGGGTGGACTGTTATCCACCTCACCCTGTGTCCTGAGGTTAAACTCTTCATCCTCTTCATCAACCTCTGGTCCGTTCACGCTGTCGTTGGTTGT
>JAFBJS010002007.1:82915-85049 GCA_016785265.1 Paraplagusia blochii | reverse complement strand
TGTAAGAGATCTTTTTTTTTTTTTTTTTTTGGTCGTCGTACATCATTTTTTCTGGGAAATTGGGGTTGCCAGTCATTTTTGCTGGTTCAAGTACTGTTATTGGCTGCAGTGGTGGCCTAGTGGTTAAGAGGACGTCGTGGGGTCCCGAGTGTTCAAGGTTTAAACCCAACAACAGGCAAGTTACCACAGAGGTCCACTGAGCATGGCACCATCTATATAATTTTTCTTTCCTTTTCAAAATATTAAAATCAGAACAGTTAAATATTCCTCTGCTTAGCTGCAACAGATGACTGTGGAAAAAAAAATCTGAGCTGTTTCATAAAATCTTTGCGAGTGTCTTTCTTTAATTCCTGCTGGTATACCAGCATTGTTCTTAACTAAACTGGCCCAGATTTGAGTCAATTAACTAGGAAATTATTATACTTGACTACAAATACTTTGATTGAGACTCTCTCTAGATGGTGTGCATTAATGGGAGAAAAAAAAAACATTAGACCAACATGCTGTCTTATTCAATTTCCTGTTCATTTTAATGGGTGGTATCACAAAAGGTACATTTGCTTGGACAAAGGTCATGGTTTGACAAATATAGGTCATATGAGTTTAATTTCAGAAAGGATATCCAGCTATTTTCCATTTTGTTGATTTTAACCAAAATTACTTACGTTCTGACATTAATAGCTATGGCATTGTACTGCTAAAAAACATGCTTTTAGAGCTTTTCCTGTTCATTCAGGTAATAAATCTTTAGTGATACCAGGCATTAAAATAAGCAAGTTATTGAAGAAATAATTCTTATGTTTTTTCCATGAGTGTGCTGCGTCTCAAAAATGTTGAGAAACACCAACCTGTCATAATTTCTCCTCGATGACTGTTTAGTTCTCTGTGTAGTTCTCAGGTCTAACCAGAGAGAACGCGTTTCAACAAATTACCCAGAAGGCCCAAGAGCAGAACGTTGGCGGACACCTAACCAGCTCCAAGTTCAGGGACTGGTTGATATCCAGACAGCGGTACTGGGGCACACCCATACCCATAGTGCATTGTGGTCTTTGCGGTCCAGTGGCTGTCCCGGAGGAAGATTTACCAGTGACTCTACCAAAGGTGCCGTCTCTGACCGGAAAAGGAGCGTCACCACTGGAGGCCAGTCATGACTGGGTCAACTGCAGATGTCCGAGGTGAGGAAACCTTTTTGTTGTCGGTGCTGATGGAGAAAAACCCGGACATAAGTGAAGTTGACAGTTTATTAGTTGGCTTGCAGGACCTTAGAGCACATGTGACCTACACAACAACTTAACTTTATATATTTTATATATGTCCGTTTCCCATAAACCACCTGGGTAAGAGACCGCCCCTTTAAGTGGCGCCAGAGTAAACAGATTTGAAACCAATTTCTAAACAACAAATAACCGATCCATATTGTGATGATTGGATATAACGTGTTGTGTTATAATGACTTTGTCCTGATGCCCGTGAACGCATCATGTTGTTGCACACCACAAGTGTGCTGAAGTGCTGCAACAGAGTGAGTGTTCTCCACAGCGGGAGATAAAATAACGTCACAGTGAAGCATGATCAGTTCAGAACATTTGGACCAACTTCTGTTTCTGCAGAAAAATCTACAAGTTACAGCCAGAACTGAACTATTTCAAAAGTTGTTGTTGTTCTTCATAAGCCATTTGTGTTTTTTTTTGGAGGACAGCACTATGATTTGATTTACTCCTGGTTCCGGTGCAGAGGTTCTCCCCTTTTATTCAAATGAAGCTCCTTTAACAGTGTGATGTTAATGGCACCAATGAAATTCATTCATTCTGTGGTTGTGTGTCCTTGGTTTAGCTATGTTTTAGGGGACGTAAAACACATAGGTTTTAGTTTCGGTTTCCAATACAAATAGGGTCAGATTAGAATTATACAGGGTTGGGAAGATGATTAGTCATGTATTGGAAATGTCACAATAAAGAGCAGATAACGCATTATATTTGAGTGAAGCAGCCAAGAACTTGCCAGCCTCATTCCCTGAAAATAAAAGAAGAATACTGTTTTTTCTTTAAATTGGTGATTGGAGCTTAAAGTCATCTCTAAACTGTGACATATAAGGGAGATCAACAAAATGTATATATACCCCTACTTTCTAAAA
>JAFBJS010002007.1:65415-77915 GCA_016785265.1 Paraplagusia blochii | reverse complement strand
TGTCCCTCCTCTGAACATGTCCAAACCATCTCAATCTGGCTTCTCCAGCCTTTTCTCCAATCCTTCCTGTCTGTGTTGTCCCTCTAATCACCTCATTCCTGATCCTGTCCATCCTTGTCTCTCCTAAAGAGAACCTTAGCATCTTTAACTCCTCCACCTCCAGCTCTGCTTCCTGTCTTCTGCTTATTGGTAGTGACTCTAATCCATTCATCATCAAGTCTCCACTGCTCTGACCAGGTGATACTCAGTACCTGAACTCCTGAAGTTTCACAACCTCTGCTTCTTATCACCTCACCGTTCCCCTGTTCTCCCTTGTATTTGCTAGTGTCTCCAATCCATCCATCACGGCTGGTCTCCCAACTGTCCTGTAAACCTTTACCTTCACCTTAGCTGACTCTCTTCTATCACAAATTACTCCTGGTGTCCGAACAGTTGATCCTCAGCATCTAAAATCATGAATCTTCCCCAACTTTTGGTTTAACAGATCCTGTGATAAACCGCCTGCTTTTGCCTGAGAGTCATTGAAAAAACAAAACAATAATCTTCTCCACCAGGAAGAAAAGCAGCAGGTATCAGGGAGGAATCTAGGTCACACATGTTTTTTTTTTCCATAAATATTAACTCACTGTAAAGGTCTGTTCAGTGTTTTGGGACTACAGGAAGTGAGTGAATGAGTGTCACCAACACGTACACACACAAGTTGCGCATACTTGACTGAAGGTTTCATTCCCTGCCAACAGAGATTATAAACCCATGGTTTTCACCTGCTGGGTCAGTGGCGACACCCAGGGCTGAACAAAAGAGATTAATTTCCCCGTGCCCTGACCTGGCTGTAAAGCTGCTTTAAAAGCAGGAGGGAGCTTCTCTCTCTTTCTCTCCATCCATCCCTTTTCTAAGCTGCACAGATTATACCACACCACAGAAAAAGCAATTAGACTATTTATGCACTTGGCTCAACCTCCAGAGACCAGGGACAGATGAAAACATCAAAAAAATATATGTTAAGAAAAAAAGTAGAAGGAACAGAAACACGTGCCCGTGTTTTTGGGCGTGTGTGAGCGCGATGCCAAGCAAGTAGGCAAAAATTATTTTCAGCCTTGCAAGTTCATAAATCTTTCTTGCAAGTTCAATTATCTCGGTGACGCCATCAGGCAGAGAAGGGGAGCGTGAGGCGGAGAAGTGTGGAGGAGAGTAATGACTGGTATGAAAGGTGACAAACTGAGACAACAGTCAGGCCTGAAGAGCGTCATTACTGCGGGAGGAAACCCTGCAGACTAACAGCACTGTGCACGGTTGGAATTTCTACTGAACTGTAAAATGACTGAGGGATTAACATGGGAATTTTTATATAATGTAATAAAATGTGAACACAACATACTTGGTTATTTTCTCATCTTACAAGTGTGCGCTGAGAATCTTCTCTGGTGTCAGTGCCAGCCTGCCCCCTGGAGGACATTTAGTTGAACATCCAAGGAAACTGCTCACCTGATTTTGTATGTTAGTTGTTGTATCATACTTTTTTTTATTATTCTATTTCAACCATAGATCAATGAATCTCGTCTTTTCATCTTCAGACCTTTTGACCGTCGCCTAGCAGATCACTGGATGCCCGTGGATGTCTACATCGGTGGAAAGGAGCACGCCGTCTTGCACTTATATTATGCTCGTTTCTTCTCCCACTTCTGCAGTGATCAGAATATGGTGACTCCGAGGTACAGAACAATCTCTGTGTTTATTCCCTCAACCCCGATGCAGACACTCTGACTGTTATTGATGTGTTTCAGGGAACCTTTTCGGAAGCTGCTGGTCCAGGGTCTGATCAAGGGCCAGACTTATAGACTCGCTGATAGTGGCCAGTACTTAAAGAGAGAGGAAGTTGACCTAACAGGTACAAACTAGAAGAAGAGAAAAGGGAGCTACTGATGGGATGTTGACAGATGAAAATATTTATGTTTCTTTAATTAGTTGCTACTTTTCCTTTTGGCTGAAGCAATTCATCATTTTCCTGTTCCTCTGTCTCATCTACTCTAACTCCAACTACCTCCATGTCCTCCCTCACTGCATCCATCAATCTCCTCTTTGTCTCTTACCTGGTAGCTCGATCTCTAGGATCATTCTTCGACCAATGTATCCACTGTCCCTCCTCTGAACATGTCCAAACCATCTCAGTCTGGCTTCTTTAGGTTTTTCTCCAAACCTTCCTGTCTGTGTTGTCCCTCTAATCACCTAAATCCTGATCGTGTCCATCCTTGTCTCTCCTAAAGACAATCTCAACATCTTTAACTCACCTCAAGTCACCTCCAGCTTTGCTTCCTATTAAATGACTCCTGTCATTGATATTTAATTAAAACGTTTCTCTGTTCTGAAACTGCTGCACAGCTGAGAATTCTGGATTTGTTTGAATCAATCGAGGCTGAACCTCAATTGATTCAAACAAATTGGCTCCATTATTTAGAAAAAAAAAATACAAAAGGAATAAAATTGGCCTCAAATCCAATAAATACTATTTTATTTCCCAATGTTTTTATAGAAAAAAATCTGAATTTGTTTCAGGGAATTTTTTTCTTTTATGATCTTGTTGCCTGGGAATCAAACTTGTAACCATCTGATCTGTATAATATAACACTGTTCCTTGTAGGAAAAGAGCCTGTAGCACTGGACGGCAGTCGTGTTGAGGTGACGTGGGAGAAGATGAGCAAGTCCAAACACAACGGTCTGGACCCTCAAGATGTGGTGGACCAGTACGGTATCGGCACGGCTCGTCTCTTCATTCTCTTCGCAGCGCCTCCTGATCAGGACATTCTCTGGGGTCTGAAGAGTGAGTAGAGCTCTGGTAGCAGACATTTTTGGTTTATTTTAAAAATTGTGTTTTTGTGAATCAGACTTTTTTTTAAGGAGAACATTATCTTCTATCTTCTTTCCCAACAGCGGATAATCTTGCTGGAGTTCTGCGATGGCAGTCTCGAGTGTGGCAGCTGGTGACCAAGCTCCGGGGAGTTCGTCAGAACGGTGAAGTCCCCAACCCATCACTGCTGAACGAGAAGGAGCTGGGAGAGTGCAAGAAGATCTGGGAGACAAGGAATCATACTGTTCAAAGGGTGGGAACTTTAGATCAGGGTTCTCAAACACAAATGGGTTTCACCAAAAGGGCAGAATCAGAAAATAATGCACGACAAAAAAGATAGAAAATTTATATTTTTTTGATATAAAGTCAGATTGCCACATATTCTGTGCAATACTGCATCGCAATCAACAGATATAGATAGAGACTTGGTATTATTTGTTTGCTTATCTGTTCAAACTACTGTAAGTGCTCGAAATTAATTAAATGGGCTGCAATGCTGCCATCTAGTGGCATTCACATTAGCTAGGATAAAAGGATAAAATTAGGATAAAATTTTGAGTGCAGACATAATTTGGTGAAATCTAGGCTTAATGGTTTTATCAAATGAAAAAACCTATAACAATTTTCACATTAATTACATAATATGCAGATATTGTTTGGCTGATGTCATTGGACTTCACTACCTTCATACCTCAATAAATACAATTGTAGTAAAAAATGTGCAACTGAACAAACCCAATAGATCCCTAATGTGAGGTTGTCAATCTTTTTATCACCAACCAGTTTTTTTTTTTAATGTAACTTTTCATGGAGTGCAGTAGACGGAGATTAGTGCCCGAACAACTACACTCATGGCCTCAAAATGGCTGCAGACAACTCTGGTTGAGGCATCTAGACATCAAGCTCATCAATAAACTCATGGAAGCATCATTCACATGGTGTGAGAACATGGTGAGTCCTTCCAGTCAGCTCAGTCGAACCACTGTCACCTGACAACCGCACAGTGGAGCAGAGGAGGCTGGGAATTGATTGGAAATCCACCCTGTCTCCTTTACACTGTATAAATAGCCTCAGTTGGATGTCAGCTTTGATTCTCTCTCTCTCTGTTTCGCTCTTTGCCCCTCGGACCTGGTGTTTTTATAGAAACCTGGGGCTGTTTGCCATGAGCTCCAAAGCCAAGGTTGTCTTTTGATGTGTGCATCAGAAATGCCTCAGTCATCGACCTCCCCCTTCCCTCAGGACCTTCTCAAATGGCTTTTTCTACCCCTGAGGCTAAGCAGCAGAAGGCTGACATGTTGCACGCTTCCAGCTGCTTCGTGCCGGACAGTGGGGACATCGGAGAGGAGCTCTTTGTTTTTCAATCATGCTATAAACCGGCGGAACAAATTTAAAATCTGGGGTGAAGTTGCGGCCACACTCAATATTTATTGTCAAATGAACAGCAAATGTTCATGTTTTCCCTTCTCTCAATGTATATACAGAGAATTATTTCATAGGAAACTTAAGTTCTGTGTAAACATCTGGAACAACTAAAGCCTGATGTTATAAACCCACATGAGAAATTAAATTTACTGTGTTTTTCCAGTGCAAATGTTCAATCAAAGTGTATCCATCGAGGGATAAAGTTAGCAATGGTGATATCAGCCAAACAATATCAGTATATACATATTGTATCTGTTAGAATTTTTATTGTTGCATTTAATATCCGATAACAAAAACATGATTAAGTTTAGGTTTAGTTTAGGTTTTGCTAAATGCCGGCCTGCCCACAAAATTTTTTCAGGGATAACCGGCTGTAAATTTAAGGAAATGTCACTAGATGGCAGCATTGCAACTCATTTAATTTCAAACTCATACAGTTTCATGGGTAAGACTTCAGGTTCAAACCTGATCTGATCATAAAAGATCGTTGACCTGATTATAACAGATCATTGATCTGATCATTGCACCATCTCAACCCATAAATCTTCTCATCTTCCTGTCCACTGGAAGAGAGAGCAGTCAAGAATAGCTTGATTTTTTTACTTTAGTATTGTTTCTTATTATAACTCTTTATCTGTTGCCCTTCTAGTTCGCCCTAAATTTTAACTTTTTTTTTCAAAGGCCAACAAAAACATATCTAACATGGCACATAAACCTCTAGCACTGCAAATCCTTTTTTTGTAATATTATGCTTATTTTTCTGTTTTGTTTTGTCTTAGGTGACGTCCCTCCTGAATGAGGATTTCCATTTTAATATGGCCATCACTCAACTGATGGGACAGACCAACGCCCTCATTGTGAGTCTGTCTGCTGTTTAAATGATAAGGAAAAAAACAAAAAAATATGCATGTTTATTTTATTTTCATTCCCCTTTGTGTTTGTGTGTCAGAATGTATCGGTGAAGGTGGTTCAGCACAGTGTGGAGTTCGAGGACGCTCTGGCTTCTCTAGTGTTGATGATTGCACCCATGGCTCCTCACCTGGCTTCAGAACTTTGGGCAGGTTGGGACAATTTTTTTTAATTTTATCTGTAGCTCTTTGTGTTTTGAAACATGTCTTTTCGATAGTTTTGGCCTCCAAAGTTTGTCAGTACCAGAAAACAATGTCTATAGTGCAGACTGTGTATCCTTTTAATTGTGCTATTATCTAGATTTTAATTTATTCTTAGCCAGTGCTTGCCAAGGGTTATTCTTATTTTGCAATTTTTTACCTTTGGGTGGCATGTCGAGTCACTTTGAATTGAAACGAGGTTGTCTGAAATTTCTAAAACAAACAATTAATAAAAAAAATATTTTTTTGAGTTATTATTCTTTTTATTCCAAACAATTATAACCAATAACAACAGAAACCTAGTTATATTAATTTACTTATCTGTACAAAACACTGCATGCGTGGCAGATTCTTTAAATCAATCAATCAAGTTTTATTTATATAGCCCACATTTACACATCAAATTTATCACACAGGGCTTTACATGAGCTGCAATGCTGCCATCTAGTGACTTCCACTTTAATTCTAAGTTTTTTGTCAAGAAGTGCCCCCTATTGTTCCCCCACCTGTTTTTAGAGTACACATGAATTGGCAGATGCCAGACCTGGATGTGTTTCTGTTATTGGGGGATTTGCAAAAAATAAAAGAAACATAATCAAAAAGTACTTTTAGGAAAAAGTGTCTCTGAGGTCAATAGGGATTTGTTAAGGTTGATGAGTTTTGTTAGGCAACTGGACATTAAGGTTTTTTTAAAAAAGTTTTACACTCACAAGCCTCTTGAATGAGAAGGGAAAGAGTTTCTAAAAAAAAACCTAGTTGCCGAACAAAACTCGTTAACCTTGACCATGACCTGGGTGACTGAGAACACTGGAATTTGTGGTGTCATAGGCCAAAAACAGTAGGGAACCACTGGTATATATTATTATATGTATAACTAGTGTTTGTGCACTGGTGTGTTGTGGCCTTTCACTCATTTTCAGTTACATGTTATACAACACTGCACCGATGCCTACTTTCCAGTTGATCGTCGTAGAGGAAAATGTGACACAGTGAGGATATGGGAGGAGATCTGCTGTTTATGAGGCACCACACACACACACACACTCTCACACACATTCCCATGTGTGTTCTACCAAGTGGTTTGTGTGCATTTGGGTTGGACCCATATGTCAATTTAAACCTGCCTTATAAACAGGAAGTACTGTTGAGGGACATGTGACCTCTGCTGCACTCAGTCATGTTGGACTTTTCCAAACTCTCACTCTTTTGTTTGTAATTTTACACACACGCAGCACAGGATGGAGGAAGTTCACATCCTTCCCTTGCGTCTCCAGCGGGATGGACACTTGTGGGGTTTTGTGAGAGGTTGGGACAAGGGTTGCTGGGATTGTGGGCCTGTGTGTTGACCTTTCTATGGAGGAATGTGCCTCATTTGATAATATTTATAAAAAGCAACAGGAAAGATGAAATAAAGCAGTGGCTCCCTAACCTCTACAGCTGCTCCGCCCATGAATACATTACTCCTGAATGCCACAAACACTGTTATTCCTTTCAAACATACGTATATCTTCAATTCACAATTAAACTAGAATTGCCAACCAGGGCAGTTTTTCCACTGTGGTAGGAAAAAAAACAGAACATAAAGATAAGGCATGTCTGATGTGATATTTTTGTGATATTGACTGAAGACCTTATTTCTGATTTTGTGAGAGATTTTGTGGCTGTATGTATGTATTTATTTATCTGTAGAAAACAGATAAAAAAGAAAACTGTAGAAAATGAGCTGCTATGCTGCCATCTAGTGACTTTCACTTCCATATACAGCTATCTTTTCCCAAATCTACTTTTAGGGAACATCTAGCAAAACCAGTTATCAGGTTTCCATTATTGGTGGAATTTTCTTTTCAGTTATTACATCATGTGCTTTGATGGGTTGATACTATAGATATTGTGTTACGACTGTTCCTTAGAAGAGGTAACACCAAGAACATTTCCTGGTGAAAATTGGATAATCACCTTGAATTCTAGAATTCCTTTGCTTTTCTGTATCACCCTCATATCTCCATAAATTCCAGCTGGTTCAGACCTCAGCTGTCCACATCATCACTCGAAGACCTTGCATTAACCACCACTAGTCATCAGTCCTGTCCTGCAACAGCTCCACTGGGTCTTGGTTACGTTTCGTGTCACATACAAAATCCTTCCGCTAACATTCAAAGCTATCCACAGCTTCGTAACACTGTATCTGTCAGATCTTCTCCATATGGCTGTTACTTCTTGTTCCTTTTGTTCCTCATCCTCCATTCACCTGACTGTCCTCTCAGGTCACATCAGCACCACGGAGAGTAGAACTTTCAGTCACTCTGCTTCCCATGTCAGGAACTCTTTACCCCATGTCGTAAAAAAAAAACATAAAAATTAAACTCACCTTCGCATTCAAGTGTGCACTTAAAACACATCTGTTTAAAATTACTGAAATTATTAAATAAAAATGTTCTTTGTGACATATTTACTTGTATGTGTTTTAAAAAGTTTTTTATAATGTATTATAGTATTGTATTTCTATAATTTTATGCAGTGCATGGTGTCCCTGGGTGATAGTAAAGCACCTATGGAACAAAATGTACTATTAAAATGTATTATAATAAGATAATATTGGCAGACGAAATCAATACATTTCATTCTGACCGCAATGCTTAAGCTGAGTGTCTCTAAAATGGGACCCGCCTCGCATATTGGAAACCATTGACTTTAAATATCTGTTCTAGTCGTCTTCCTTATAGTCCTTTACTGTCACAGTGTATTTTATAAAGATGGATTTCTTTTTGTGTGCTTCTTTTCCAGGTCTTCGTGGAGTAGAAAACATCCTCAGCCCAGTGCTCCAGTGTGAAGGAGATGTGCTGCAACAGTCCTGGCCCACTGTGGACCCTGAGTACATGAAGCTTCTTAAACCCGTGTCTGTAAAGGTACAAACCTTTGGTTGCTTCGCATGTAACTGTACCGTAATCAGCGGTGCTGTTTATATCCAGTTTCCAAAAGCTTTTATTAATACACAAACACCTTTGTTCTCAAGTCCACTGGCTTTTTTTTTCACGCAAACTCTCCGCTCTCGGTTCCACGATTGGATTCAAAGCCTGTCATTTTCAGCAGAGCCTGTGATTACGGCGCGCTCATGCTCGTGTGTGTGCGTGTGTCGTAAGCTGCAATTGGGGACAAATTTGAGACTAACATCACGATGTTTGGGGACGGTGCGTTTATGTGGGGACGGGAGTCTCTGTCCCTTTTAAGGACGCAGCAGAGGTTTTGGGTCCAGGGTTGGGGCGGGTCTCCAGGAAATGAATAATTGTGTGCAGTATAGTCATCAAGTATGTGTTTACATGTGTGTCAGTGCAGACACAAAACCTCAGGACTGTGTTAGTAGTTTATGCTTTTGAAGAATCAGACCAGAGCTTACGTCAGTGGTTCTCAAAGTGGGGGTCGGGGTCCTTGATAGAGACCGTGGAGTGTAGACAATTTTCCCCAGATCAGTAGCAGTGAGTCTAATTTAGAGTCCCATCACAGTTGTGTACTTTCTGTGATTTTACCGACCATGATGTGAAAGTGAATTGAAAACAAAAATGACTGCACTACTTTTTTCTACTTTATTCCCTCTATGATGGTGTTGTTGTAGCCACTTGTCCCTCTACACCTAAAATACATTGAGGTTGAACTGCCATCAGCCGATGGTGAAGCTGTGGTGCGTTTCATTTCATCCAGACCATGTTCTCTGTTGTGGGTTTCCTCTGCAGCATGGAGGCAAACTTACTCAGCCTCTCCTGTAATCATGAGCTTGGGTTTGTGCAGACTGGGACTGAGTAATCTAGAACACACACACACACATACACACACACACACACACACACACACACACACACACACACACACATATATTTTCAGCCACTCCTGTTAGGAGGAACCTCCAAAATTTCCCAAATACTTTTATTTTAGTTAAAACATTTATATATTAAATAGTTAAAAACTCTGTTAAGTGATTGACATTTGACAAACTTTTATTGTGTCCTGTTCTTGCTCTAAAGCACTTCCTGTTCATCTTTCTCCTCTGCAGTAAACAAACTGCAGAGGAGTTTTTTTTATACTTTTTTTTTTATATTTTTTTCGTTTTTTTATACTTTTACTACTAGACCTTCACTTTGGCCCAGAGGCAATGTGTCTGTGATTGGTGTAAAACTCCAGGGGTCACCTCCTGGGCATGTTCGATTCCCGATTAAGACGGTTGGGCTTTGAGTAGGATCACCACTTGCAGGGAAGTAGAGTGTGGTGCAATGTGGGTTTGGGTGACAGTTGTGGAGACGGCTGCCCCTGCGTCCCAGTAATGGATAAGCAGGTGTAGATAGATGGACATGGAGCTACCAGGTAAGAGACGAAGAGGAAGGCCAAAGAGGAGATTTATGGATGCGGTGAGGAAGGACATGGAGGTGGTTAGAGTTGGAGTTGAGGATGTGGAGGACAGGGTGAGAGGGAAATTGTTGACTCGCTGTGGCAACCCCTGAAAGATGGGATAAGCCAAACAAAGGTGAAGATAGATGGATGGATGGATGGATGGACAATTTATGTGGACCACAAAGAGTTTTCCATGTGAATGCATTTTTTTATTTGGATTACAGATTAGCAAAAAGATTAGTAAAAAGTTAAAGATAATTTAAAGTGAGCCTCAAGAGACCAAGATAACCTGAATCAGCAGATTGAGATGAACATGTTCAGATGAGGGACAGTAGATACATTGGTTGGTTTAAAGGGAAGAGCTGGAGGTGGAGACGTTAAAGATGCTGAGATTCACTTTAGGAAGAGACAAGGATGGACAGGGTCAAGATCAAGGTGATTAGAGGGACAACACAGACAGGAAAGTTTGGAGAAAAAGCTAGAGAAGACAGATTGAGATGGTTTGGACATATTCGGAGAAAGGACAGTGGATACATTGGTAGAAGAATGATCCTAGAGATGGAGCTACCAGGTAGGAGACAAAGAGGAGATTGATGGATGCAGTGAGGGAGGACATGGAGGTAGTTGGAGTCAGAGTAGAAGATACAGAAAATAGGTTGAGATGGAAATGTTGATTCCCTGTGGTAACCCCTGAAATAGGAACAAGCTGAAAGGAGGAGAAGAAAGATAACCTGAATGAGAGCTTACTAAGAGAAGCACTTCCGTGTGGGAATTAGTAAAGTCACTAAAAACTGAATTCACCTTCTTATAAACTGCCTCATGACTGGAGTTCATTTCACATTTCACACATCTGCCTTTTTACTCTCTCCACAGATAAACAATAAGGACTGTGGGCAGGTGATGGTGCCATGGCATGTGTTCAGAAACTCAGAGAAGGTGAAGAAAATGGTCCTGGAGAGTCCGATTGGACAGGACCTTCTCAGGGGACGCGACATCAAAAAAGTGATCCACTCCTCCAAGCAGGCCGTCATTAACTTCTACATTGATCAGTGACTTTGGGCAGTAACTAGTTTTTCTAATCTGTATCTGCTACATCAGGTGTGTTACACTCAGATGTTTCACACTCAGAGGTTGGGCCACATCAGTAGTACAGTTCCCAACAAAGCTGGCTCTAACTGGAAGACTGCATCATCTACAGCACTTAATCATGGATTTATAGATGTCTCTGCGATTGATTTTTATTTATTGAAGTACCAATCATTGTACATTGCTGTGCACTAAAAAAACTTATCAGGTTAATAAACTCAGCAGAATGTTTTGGTTTTTTTTTTACAGGGGAAATGCTTTTTAACCTTCTGCAGGCTATGCAGAATATGATGGGCCACATTTGGCCCCCCAACCATGGCTTTAACACATGAAGCTGATAATTGAAGTCTTTAAATGTGGATGTATGAGATAAAGAATCAGGCGAACTGTAAATATGTCATCACATTTATTATATTTTTGTTTTTATGAAGAAAATAAAGAGAATCAGTGAGATGTGAGTTTCTCCTCTTTTACTTAACTTACTAACGTTACCACCACGAGATTTTTTTTTTTCTCCTCCCTGTTTCATCTCCCGTCTGTTGGAGCACCTCTTCAGATTCTCACCACCCTTCTCATTCCTCTTCATTCTCACCATTCCAGCCGCGACTTCACACCTCCACCTTCAGTGTCGGTCTGCTCTGTATTCCAGCTGAGTCACACACTTGTGATCTGCCTTATCAGGACCACATTTAGCCTTAGAGCTCCAAATAAGGAGGATTGATCAGTTGCTGTGACCGTGTGACCGCAGGAAAGTAGAGCAGGAGATTTTCAACCTAAATCCGGACCTAAATATTCTGCTGACCACCGCCTGGGGGACGACTGTTGCTGCACTGTGTGTGTGTGTCAGTCAGATCAGTCAGACAACATGACTCTCTCTCTCTCTCTGTGACCTCAGCAGTGTAATGTATCTGCACATTCCCGCGCTGCCCCCTCCCAGGCTTCTCTGTGTCCCAGTCTGTGGTTCTGTCCTGTGTGATTCTTACAGCCACTTGTCTTTCATGACTTTGTCTTCACTCTGTTCGAGTTTCAGAAAAGTCGTCTCCTACTTTGTCTGGTATCTGTGTGTGAATGAACCAGGAGACACATGAACCGTCTGATCTCCCTGGGTGATGTGGCAGTGTTGTGTAAGTCCAGCTTCTGTTTGAGGAGCTTCTGATGTTTTATGGTCTTCTGTGGAGACTGGTAGAATCTGACACTTTTGTTTTTGCACTAAAGGCTTATATTCTGGTTTGTCTCTAGTGCATAAATAAAATAGACTCATAGACTTGAAATAAACAAAGGAAGTGCAGTCGATGTCCTGAGGAAAGTCTCTGCATTTAAAGGACAAACATCTACACAACATAGATTGAACAACAGAGAACAATCAAAATTGGAAAGAACTGGAAATGTTTTAATCAAACCTGTGATCACTGCTGAAATAATTAACAACATAATGTACTATTGATTTCTGATTAATTATGGGCAAAAGAAAAGGAAATAAAAATGAGTTTTCCCTCTCCCCCTGTCCTCTGTATCCTCTACTCCAACTCCAACTACCTCCATGTCCTCCTTCACTGCATCCATCAATCTCCTCTTTGTCTCCTACCTGGTAGCTCCATCTGTAGGATCATTCTTCTACCAATGTATCCACTGTCCCTCCTCTGAACATGTCCAAACCA
>JAFBJS010002007.1:29226-65409 GCA_016785265.1 Paraplagusia blochii | reverse complement strand
TTCTCTAGCTTTTTCTCCAAACCTTCCTGTCTGTGTTGTTCCTCTAATCACCTCATTCCTGATCCTGTCCATCCTTGTCTCTCCTAAAGAGAATCTCAGCATCTTTAATGTCTCCACCCCCAGCTCTGCCTCCTGTCTTCTACCTACAGTATTCCTGGTGTCTTTTCATCGCTGCTTCATCCTTCTTAAAGTACATACTTCACAAACATTATTAAATGTAAATATATTTTTTTATATTGTAAAAAATAGCAAAAGAAAATTCAACTCTTTGCTGTTTTAAATATTCACGTCAGGTTTAATTAAAAAAACCTGAAAAAATAAATAAATAAATGAACAATGGTCATACTTTAATATTATTATTTTTTATTATTTTTGACATGTCATGTATTCACCTGTGGCAGCTGGTCTATTCAGAAACGTTTGTATGAAAATTCCATGTTCTGTGCAAAATACCTCAAAGTGTTTATGATTTTTTTCTTGATGTAAATAACAATAATATTTATTTGAAAGAATGTGTATTAATCAAAATAGAAAAATAGCCCAATGTTGTTCACTGATCTCTGTAACCTCTATCTGTATTTTTAGTTCCTACCTCTCACCATCGGTCCACAGGAAGACGGTCTCACTGAAAACAGGAAGAGAAACCAAAAATAAGACAAGCGTTGCAGATTTATCTCACCCCTTGGTCCAACGTAATGAGTTCAATCTGGGCCAAAAGCTTTGACAGCAAAAACAAAGTGTGTCTATCCTTGACCCTCCTCTTCCTCATCCTCCTCACTGCCTAGCTTGTTTCGCTCATGGCAGCTGTCAGTGTTGCGTACTTTCATTTCCATGTCGGACTTTAATAAGGAGGTTTTTTTTTTGTCTTTTTGTGTTTGTGTAGCTGTTCACACCTGATTTTTCTAACTTCTTCTGCTGCTGGACGCTGCTTGACGCTCTACCTCTACGGACCACTAGGGGGTCCAGTACATAGGGTCATGGCTTGTTTGTAGAGAGGGCTGTGGGCCGAGCTGCTTTAATTTGGTTGCCAACAACGGCTCAGTCATTGAACACTATTTGTCAGCTCTGCAGTTTCCATAGAGACAAGAATGATTAAATAGGTGACAGTATTCTATGGTATGTCTTCAGACCAAAGTCTCGGCCACAGTGATTGGACGGTGAGAAAATTCCTCGTCTTCCTCCAGAGACTTTGCTGAATTACAGTTCACACAGTATGTGATATCAACAGTGATTATGTCACTCTTCAAACCACAGCTATGTTTATTATTAGTAAACACTTTACACAATACACTCCCGTTTACCCTAATTGCCGTTGCACGTTGTTTTTCTCTCCGTTCCATTGTCCTGAGTTTTGCACCAACCAATAAAAAAAACGGACCGTAAAGACATTAAATATCTATTTATATGTTGTTATTTTAAAACATCATAATTTCTGATTATGAACTGGTCGACCAAATCTCCACCCCCACTCCGCCTCCTTATTCATTGCTATCGTTGACACATATTTTAAGAAACCCCAAACTGCAAAACACTGATTACAAAACATCAGTGTTGAAATCCTGGCTTGTTGTTCTCTGAGCTCTGAGTTCACATTATAAAACTGATTTTTTTTCTTTGGTTACTAATAAAATCATTGTTTCACAATTTCTTTCTTTGGTTACCAAAAAAAAAATGTTTCACAAAAAATGGGTCAAAAAGGACGATAATTCCATGACCTTTCCTGTGGGATTTTGATGGCTAAATTAGAGTTTTTCATTGTTTAAAACTTGACTAGTACTTATAGTAATAATAGTAATAGTATTTCAGACTGAAAATCACCTACCTACCTTGTCTACCTGCCAATTAAACGGTTCAAGGGGGAGAAGACGGAACAAATGTGCAATATACCCCACAATTATAAAGTGCAATAATCCTGCATGACCCAGTCTTGATTGACATTGCTTTTATATTTCTTTATATATTTTATAGTTTATTTTACATCATATTTCATCAGTTCAAAAGTAAAAATAGAAAAATTTCAAGCCCCCTGTTGGACAGATATATAACTGCATTTGTGTGTTTTTACTGGTGAATACAATCATTTTATCCATTGACTAGTTGATATGTTCATGTCTACAGTCTAGTCAGGGACAGAAGAGGTGGGTCAGGGTTTGCGTATGTTTTCCATGGGCAGCAATGTGTGATGTCATTCAACCAAAAACCACAAGTCAAACACACCCATACGCCTCAGTTATAGTAAAGCGGTACATAGTTTGGTTCCGCTGTATAGAATGTTTATGAGGTGGTGCCGCTTCTAAAGTCTGCTCTTAGTCACAGAACTGAAGGGACATAAAATGACAAGTGAGCATTTGAGCAGGAAGCTCCAAATGTTTCTGGTCTCCCACACAAATTGCAAAATAATTATCCTTTCCCTATTTACCATTCAGACTCTCTTCTGTCACCAAGGGTGAAGTGGAGTAAAATCTGTCTTTGATTTTATTCCATTATGGAGGACAGGATGATAAAATGGAGTGGGAGAATATTCTGTGTGGGCAGTTATTTTGACTTTTAACTAAAAATAATGACTTGGATGTCATGGATATAGAATTCAATAAGAAAAAAACTGGCATTACAAGGAAAAGACAAAAGAATAACAATAATATAAATTAGCAGTATAATTTTGACAAGTTGAAAGGCCGGATTAAAAGGCCAAACGGGCCACAATCAGGCCCCGGAGCCTTAGTTTACCCAAGTCTGTATTGTATTAGATTAGATCCATAATTCCGCAGCTTTGTCCACTAAAGTCTGAGTTGTTCAACATCTTGCAAACACAGCCCAGTTTTGACAAAACATATGTACATTACTAACATTTAATGTTGCATAGTATTTGCAATTATATTCTGGGCATTTTATAATTGTAAGAACTTGGTCTAATATTTTTTTTAATTCTTCACACAGACATGTTTCATGAGGTACTTTTTTGGCGAAGTTGGGCTTAAAATAAATTGTTTTGGTGTTTACAATAATAAAAAAAAGTTTAATATGTGTAACCCACATTAGAGGCCATTAAAATGGGGGCTGTTGGAAAACACTAACAAATAATCTTGGCCCACAATTAGATCGCAACCCAGTGTTTGGTATTTAATGGCGCTGTATGAAGTTCTTCAAACTTATATACCTAAGTTCTGGTATGCATTTATTCTATGTCTGATAATATGTGGTGGCAGTGGTGGCCTAGTGGTTAATGAACAGGACTGGGGTCCAGAGGGTTCCATGTCCAGCACCAGCTGCCAGGTTACCACCACTGAGCATGGCGCTCAATGCTGCCCACTGTTCACTTTGGTTATGGGTTAAGTGCAGGGATCACATGTTGTTGTGTGAATCAAAATGACAAACACTTTGCTTTCCTTCCTCCCTTAATATCAGACGGCCCAAATAAAAATATATCTGTAAAATATATATTAGTTTTTCCTCCGAAAATGAAAATCTGGCAACACACGCATGGGTTTTTGCCAAAGTTTACTTCAATTTTGAGGGTAAATGGTTGCAGATATTGATATTGGAATCGTAAGTTAAGTGTTAAAACATAATATCAGACATATCTATTTTATTTAGTTGTTTGTTCTGTCCATTAGTTCGCTTTACTGTCCTCTTACAGGAGGTGGGGAGAAGTGAGTCAACTTGTTTTGATATTTTTAAACATGACTCAGGATGAAGGGCCTACTCTTCCTCTGTTGGAGCGGATGAATATCTGCCTCCGGATTCCGCTATTTTAAACCCAGCTGGTTTTCTTGTAGATGGAACAGCTCATATTGGTGTTCTCCTCTGTTCTCAACTCTACTTTTTATTTCGGAGTGCTGCGCCTTTAAAAACAAACTTATCCCCAGCTCTCAGTCCCGTCTGTGACACACCGGCGGCGGCCACGTACCGTCCACTGACTCGGACACTTATTCAACTCCGCGTCCTGGTCCTCAGGTCGGACTACTTTTTCTCATTAATGGCGGCGGCACCTGAACCGTTAATGAGCCGTTTGAACAACTTTAGGGAGAAGCAGGAGTCGGAGAGAGTGGGCACGGCTTGTGAATGAACGTTGTCCACAGGGAGAAACAGTAGGAGGAGGAGAAGGAGGCGGTGGCGGTGGTGGAGGAGGAGGAGCAGCCGGCAGTTTGAGGGGTCGCCCCGGTTATCGGATCCGGAATCTGCTCACATTTATAACCAGACAGACGGAGGCTTGTTCGGGTGGAGTAGGGATCCGAACAGGCGCTGACTTCGACCTAGGAATATATAACTTTTATTATTCGCCCGGACGATTTAACTGACGGAACAGTTGGAAAAGTTCCTGTCATTGAAAAACTACGGGACTGAAACTCACCCTGGAAGTTACTTTTACGCTTTTTTACCGACCGTTGTGACTTTATCCTTTCTGTGAAATTGCTTTTTAAATTCCGATTTATCGTTACAAGCGGACAAAGTCACTCCAGGATGGATAAATACGAGGATTTAGGACTGGAGGCGAGCAAATTCATCGAGGACCTGAATATGTATGAGGCATCCCGGGATGGTTTGTTCCGCATGAGGAGGGATGCGGGAAATAACCCTGACTTTGAGGAGACGCGGCGAGTTTTTGCCTCTAAAATGACAAAAATCCACATGCAGAAGCAACAGGAGGAGATGGCGAGGAACAACCAGGCCATTAGAATGAACGGAGGTCACAACAGTAGCGGATATTACACCAAAGACAGGCCGCCTATCAACAGTTACAGACAGCCGGCTGAAGCCGCGGCGAAGCCCCCGTTACTCTCCTCTCCTGTGTCGGGAACCACGGGCGGGAATCAGTACCCGCCGTTTGACGTCCAGAAACATCACTCATTCAGTCAGTCTGAACCGCCAACGGGCAGAGTGTTTGGCTACGGAAACAATTACGACAATAAGGAACCCCATTCATATCAGCACACTCCCCCCAGCAGCCCAGGAAAAGCACCCAACAGCGCGCCCACACATGCGCGTCACCCCGTCGGCCAACAACCGGCCTGGGCCCCGTCCAGAGAGAACCAGTTGTCTTCCTCCAAACCTGGGTCAGAGGGCAGTAACTTATCTCATCACCAGCCTCATCACCACCTTCCAGCCCCCCCTGCTGTCAACAGTCTACCTACCCATCAGAATCAGGTGGTGTCCAACCAGAGTCCACCATCTTCTGTCCGGGGATGGACTACAGAAAGTTCTGGAACTAAACCAGAGCTCATTCCTTCTCTGCCTTTGAGTGCCTTCACTGGAGGAGCAGATTTCTCCTTGCAGCAGCCGCCGAAGCAACATCAAGGCAACTCATCACAGCCTGCATCCCATCATGCGTCAACAACTCCACAGTCCACCACCAACCACAATGGTCCTACATCAGTTTCCACTGTCCATGCAGCACCAGCTGAATCCCAGTTTAAGACCCAGGTTCCCACAGTGGAGTCTGTACACTGCTTTGTCCCCAGAGCCATAAACCAGGGTCAAGGACAGAACCATAACCCTACAGTCGTGGAACCTGAAGGACAGTGTCCCCCCCTTGTACAACCTGCCGACCAGGGGCCGTCATCTGCTGAAATAAAGTTACAAGCCCTCACTAAACGCCTGGAGAAGGAGATGGACGCCCAACCAAAGGCAGACTACTTTGGTAAGAGTTTCTCTTCTGCCAACACCAACAAGGAGGCTTTTGTCAGTTTACTACCATCGCTGCCAAGTGCTACAAATAAAAGATCTGCCCACAGCCAGAACAGAACATAAATCCACTTGTTTCGACTGTTTCATATTTACATTTGCACACAGTTAGTCTTTTATAACTTTCCCTCACACAGAGTCATTAACATTAATGTATGTGGACCCACTCGTCTATGGTTTATCCTTGATGTATTGGCAATGTCATTGGCTGATAAATGATCATCTCCGGGCAGACGGAAATTTTCATTTTCAATTAAGTTTAATAATTGAACTTATTAAGTTTAATATAATTTTCTTGAACTTTATCCACAGTTTGACATAGTTTTAATGGCTTAGTCAATGTTTACAGGTTGTGATCAGTTCATTTAAAGCAGTGCTTCTCAGTTACAACCCCCCAGCAAGTAGAAAACAATTTGTGCCCCCACCCCACCACCCACTCTCCACCGCAACTATAAATAACAGCATTTGTCTATAAAATAGTTCTAGCTACACCTCTGCATAACATTGTATCCTTGTTAACATAAAGAAAAAAAAAGAAATAGATATAGTTCAACTTCCAAGGATGTACAATTACACTTTATTGTAGTACGGCGGGAAAAAAATCATGTTCCCCAGGGTCACATGTGCCCCTCTCAGCATCGCACCGCACCCTCCAGGGGTGCCCGCCCCACTATTTGAGAAGCACTGAGTTAAAGTCAGCTCGGGGCAATGTTTAATGTCGGTCCGGGCTTCCAAACTTATCTAAATTATACTAATTATTTATATTATCAGTATACATCTGCCTTGTCCCAGTGCTGCCCACATTTCACCAATAGAAAGCACAGAAATGGCCAAAACGAGACAGTGGCCTAGTGGTTAAGGAAACAAGCTTGGGTCTGCAAGGTCCCTGGTTCGAATCCCCCACTGAGGTGCCCTGATCATGGTATCATCTCCACTCACTGGTCCCCGGGTGCTCAAAAGCAGCCCACTGTTCACTTTGGTGATGGGCTAAATACAGAGGTTGAATTACGTTGTGTGCAGTGGTGTTGATCACAATGACAAGGAGTTTGCTTTCCTTCCTTTCCCAAAAGCTTTGTAGCCTTTATCCTTGACTTTTACGTGTCCTCTATCCTAATTCTCACAAATCCTCCCGTCTATCTCCTCCTAACTCCACCACTGTGTCAAATTTCATTACACATTGTAGCCTAGGAGTCAATATGTTTGCTGCCACCTGGTGAACGTGGCGTACGGTCATTATGTTAACGTTCCTTCTTCGTTTCCAAGACTCATCTCATTCCCCCAACAATATTTGTTTCATCTAAGCTATGCTGCCTCATTTCTCATCACTCTTTTCTTGGACCAGCCACACAGGCTTGTTTATGTGATGAATATACGTACACAGACAGAGAAAATGATAATGAATCACCTCGGCTCATTAGGAACAAATAACCATCGGTATCCATTAAGGAGCAGCAGCAGCATATGCGTAAACGAATGGAACTTGAAAGGCAGATAGGTGAAAGCATACTGAGTGATAGTGTTTTTAACTGAAAAAAAAAACTCAGTATCTGCCAATTTTTTTTTTTTTTTAGTCAAACCTTTTCATTAAAAAAAGTTTTTGACAGCAGCGATTTGAATTTAATTGACATTTTTTCCTCATCCCTTTTGCCTTTTATTGTCGTCTAACAGTAGAATTCTGGAGTATGTCACGACACAAGCAGGCTCATGAATTGCATAAAAAAATGTGAATACTACAGATGTGTGTGGGAGTGTGCACTCAGCATGGTTTAAATAGGGACTGAAAACTGCATGTCTTCCTTCACACACATGTTCCCACACAAGGTTCCTGTGAGGAGTTTCCCACCAGAACACAGCTCATCCTCTGAGTCATGCTAGTTGGCAGGAAAAAAAAAACTTGTGTTGTGTGTATACAGAAAATCCTTCCTCAAGTAATCATCTTCAAAAGTATATACAAACAACAAACTACTCGTCAAAACAGAACCAAATGATAAAAAGAATCACGTGTTCCTGGTTACTTGACAGACTGAGCATTTCTACTTTAAAATTGTCTACCATACAAATTTCCCTCCAATATTATAGTGTATGCAGCGCTAGTTTGTTATAATTCTTTCTTTTCTGGACTCTCATCTTGACTTGATTTCTCTAGCATGATCACAAAATCTTGTCGAAAGCCTAAAAGCCTAAGCCTGTAGTTTGGTGACGTTGCAACAAGAATGCAATGATAATGGGCTTTACCCAAGTCTGCGTTGTTAACCACAAGGCCACCAACTGCCCCAATCCTACCTCTGAATGAATCTGACACTGGGGCAGTTGGTGGCCTAGTAGTTAAGGAAGCAGACTAGGGTCATATCCCCCTACCGCCAAGTTACCGCTGATCTCGTCTTAACTCACTGCTCCCCGGGTGCTCAAAAGCTGCCCACTGCTCACTTTGGTGGTGGGTTAAATGCTGTGGTTAGATTTTGTTGTGTGCTGTGGTATGAATCACAATGACAAAAAAAGACATTTATTCTTATTATTACAGCCTACACTGCATTTACATAAGCACAGTAATCTTGCACAGAGCAATTGAGCTCTTGGATAATTCACTTTTATTTTCAGAAACAAAATCTAATGACACACACAATATTATTTGCCATGTCACTGGAAACACACTTATTTTTTGGCCCTACTTCTATGTTTTCATAAATTAGCAATATCTGTTATGATCAGAGGTGGACGGGCTGTATCTCATTGTGCAGATTGCTGAACCTTCCATCCTGAAAGCTTGAGGTAAAATTCAGCTAGATGCATCTGTGTCCCTGGTCAAAACACAACCTCCAAGTTGCCAGTCAGACCACAGTTATCTGATACTGGTCCCAACTCTGTGTAAATTGGAAAGCTGACAGGAGAACGGAGCTAAAGTGTTAAGCTGGAGTCTTGTAAAAACAAAGTCTGGATCCAAAGGCGATGACACAGGAAAAATAAGAGAACGTCAGATGTGTATAAGAGACAGCTGATTACACATGAGACTCGACCTGGACCGTAGTGAAACAACGTTCTGGCGCTGACTTCCTGAAGAGGCGGTGTTTAAATGCATCCTCCCTCTGATGAGCGAATCAATCACAGGTGTTGCTCCATTCAGGAAATGTGCGCCTAAAAGGGAAAGTAACACACTCCAAGCACACATCCTCTTGACAGAAACACACATCCAACCATACAACAAAATACAAATAGACCCCCCCATCCTTCGGGTCTAACATAAAGCACGCTAGCAGCCCAACGTGATTAGTGCCTGCTGTGGACCAGTGGGTAGAGGCTTGATTCTATAATTGACCATTCCAGTACCAGACACGTAGTGCCAACTCTGGGCAGGCAGCAATGAGAAACTCGTCTCAGTCATTTCAAACCATTACATCTCCATTATCTTTATCTGCAATGTTATTTAGGAAATATCTCTGCCCTCGTGAGTGCACCGTCGACACAGCTACAGCTGGAGCTTCTGGGAAAGTGACTTGGTGCCAAACGGCTGCACCAAGGGAACACTGTGGAATGTGTGCAGGAAAAAAGCAAGGAATTTAAAAAATTGGGTCTTGGGATAAACAGGGGTGATGGTGGCCCAGACAAGTTTAGAGGTGCCTGTGGTGAAGCTGAATGGATAAGGAGACAAAGTGAAGGATTTGAAGGCAAGTTCGTGGTCGTGTCATTGTCTTCCGCCACAAGAGTCTGAGAGGAGGGAAGATTTACAGACGAGTCAATTCAAGGGGCAGTCAGTGGTGGGACATCCTGGTGTCTGCCTCTCTGCAACCCTAACAGAGGGACATGCATGCACATTGGAGTATTTAGTGTTGTGATAAAATGAGATGATTGATTCGTCCCATCTGGCTGTGGAGTGGGGAGCTCCGTCCTAAATCTTCCCAAAGATTTTTGGCTCCTTCTTTTGAGGGCTTTTGGAGGCAAGTTGACGAGTGAGTACGTTAGAGAGAGAGTTATATCTAGTGTCTGTCTTTGTCTTTGTTTGTCCCTGAATATTTTTCCTGAAGTCCAAAACCAAATTATGATGTATTGCAATTGTCTGTTGACAGTCTGTTCGAAAAGGAAAAAAACAGAGATTCCAGTATATTATTTTGACAGGATGTGGACTATAGGTGTTTACACAGAACTTAACACAGCTGGCTAAAACGACTCTGCTTTAAGTTCTTGAAAGCCCAGTGGTAATGGCTAACCATTTCCAACAGAGTTTGAGAAGTTTATAGTAACATTTTCCTGATAGCATCATTTACTCAGAACACTGAAACCTCTCAGACAACCAATTTGCACTTTTTTTTATGACCAGCCTTTGAGCCGTAACAGCAGAAGTGAAGTACTTGGATGACTATGTTTATTTGTTGTACACGCGCTAGGGAACAGATGCATGTGGGTCAGCTGCAAAGCTTTACTGTGCCAGTTTACAGAAAATGAAGTCTCTTGTATCATACAGTTCATATTTTACAATTCAAATTCAGTTGCTGTTAGAGACTCCATTAGGTCCGTGAAGTACATTGTGCTGGAACCAAGAATTATGGGAAGAAAATTGTTGGAGACCATGTTCAACATGGGACTTGAGGGTTCTCATAAATAAATTTTTTTCAGTTTTATTGTGCAGGAAAACATTGATATTGAGGATCCACAACACAAAAATATTGTTGGTGCCTTTTACTTGTGACTTTTATGCCATTTTCACAAGTTTCACGTTTAACTTTTTCCCATGTTTTCCATGTTGCATAGTTGCATCCAAGATTTTCTTGGTGACCACCTTATTGGAATTGTTCTGACCAATACCTGGTCTACCATGTGCATAGGCAGTGAAGTGACTTCAGTGGTTTAGTTCACTGTTCCCAAAGACTGGATTACAAGCCTCTAATGGGTTGCAATTTTTTTGGTCGTCTTGCATCATTCCTAAGGGTTTATGGTCATTTTTTTTTTCTTCAATTGCTGTGTTTCTTTTTTTTTTTAAACTTGTTCAGAAATCACATTTTGTTCAACAAATATCTTCATTAATGGTCAATAATGGGAAAAAAAAAATCTATTGGCTTTGGTCACCAAGGTCAGTCCCCGGAAATGTTTGGAAAACACAGGTTAAGTTGATCTGATAGTTGTACGTTCTGCAGCAACAAAACAGCTCGCAGTGAAGTCTGGTGAAAATCATTTAAACAAATTAAACCATGAACTTTGTTTAACAGTAAAAACATATGCAGCTGATCTTGCATGAAGAAAAACACATCAGCTATGTTGCCTGTGCAGTGAATCCTTGTACAGAAACATTTTTCGATCAAGCTCTGTGCTTTTTTATTAGTTGTTAACATTTGAATTATTTTGTTATTTTACAGGCAGTGAGACCCTGAGTCAGTGGACAGTTAACAGTGGTTTGTTGGGTGGTGGTGGTGGTGGTGGTCTGGAGTGTAAGGAGGGGTAAAGTTTTGGCTCTGTGTTTTGCTACCCCTTCCCCCTACCCTCAGCCAGTAGTCAGGCCCCAGAATAATCACACTCTTTTGGAACCAGGGACCGAGGCCAAAAGCTAGTTTGCTGTGGCTCAACCTGTGAGAAGGCTTCCTCTGAAACGAGGACTCTGTGGTGCCTGTCGGGGGGAAAATAAAAAAAAAAAACAGAAATGTGATTTTATTGCATTTCTGGTCTCACGAGGTGAACAAAATCGCAGTTGTTAAGTTTTTAAAGGAAAAAATGTCCTTGGCCGAGGGTCAGGCTGCAGAAAGGACCTTCACAATATGAATCTTTTACCTGAGAGTCTTCTCTCAGATGTGAACCTGAGGCGTATAAAAGACAGAGAATAGGATTTCAGGACCTATCTTTACTTTTTTGTGCGTTCACATAAACAAAATGACTTCCATGAGACCAGCATTCTTTGCCTTTCTAATAATACCCCTCTGTTATCTCTAAATCTTCTTTCCAGCCGTCGGGCCCCTGATGATGATGATGATGATGATGATGATGATGTGTCCTCTGGTGTGGCATTAGCACAGGCTTTAGGTGATTTGATTATAGCTGTGTGATGTATCAGTATGTGTTTTTGAGTGAGCACAAGTTATAAAATGTACAAGTGTGTGTATGTTTGTTTGCCGGGCAGCTGTGTGATGTGTGTTGTATAAACTGGAAACAGAAGTTTCTTTGTCAGTGTTCAAGGAGGACCAGAGCTCGACTGGGCTGGGCTCTTCTGCTGAGCTTCACTCTGTCTCCATGGAATTTAATACACACACACGCGCTCGCACACACACGCACACACACACACCGAAACTGTTGGTAATTTGCTTGTTTTTATGCAATTTCCTCTTCTGTAAGCCATTTCTCTCTTCTTTGTCTATTATTGAACTGCAGATAGATCTTTTATCGTCAGTCAAATTCTATTTATTAATACTCAAGGGACAGACCTCCAAGGACACATTTTTCCTGCACCAGTCCCACGTGAAAATACTCCCTTGAATTTACATTTCCCGGGACCTGGATGGCTTGAATTCAAACCCCTGACCTTGCATTAATAATTTCAGTCATCGTAACCGCTGTATATGTGTTCTCAATTGGCATGATGACCAAATAAATAAAGCATAAGGAAATCATTATTTAAGAAGAAATACTTGAATAATGACGTCCTTCTTGGTCTGACATTGTATTTAATTCATTTAGAAAAGCAGATAAAATGGCCTTAAGTCAATGTTATTGTAAAACGCTTTCTCTAATGAGTTGCCGCGATGCTTCGCTTATTGTATTCTTTTCAGCGTGCAAACACTGTGATTTTAATCCAAGCCTCCTGAGATTCTGAGCCAAGTCAAATAAACAATCACGGCTCCTTCTCCTTCTACTAATTCATTCTGTGATCATTTGCTTTTGTCTGCATCGTATCCTCAACAACTGTTTTCTTCCTGCCTTATCCTGTTACATAATCAAATCCTTCACCCAGATCCCAGATAGGAAGCAGAATTCTAAACTTTGGCCCCTACGGCGTGATTAAACCGTATCCTCCTCTGTAGGTCTGTGTAAAAGTAACTTCTTAATCCGTCGTCTCACCCTGTGTTTTTATTTGTGATGTCTTTGCAGGAGTGTGTGATAAATGCAACAAGGCAGTGTATGGAGCCAACCAGGCCTGCCAGGCTATGGGAAGCCTCTACCATGACGGCTGCTTCACCTGCAGTGCCTGCAGTAAGTTCTCACACAGTAAAGGCACTTTGAAGAAACCAAACTGCTTTTTAAGATGAGAAAATTTGACACACATTAGGAACCAGAAATACTCTGGAATATAGAAAATACATTGACATTTCTTACAAAGTTGAGAGAACTCTCATCTATCTACAGTACGTATCCGTCTGTCTGTCCATCCACCCATTAATTCCTCCATCCATCTGTTTCTGTCTATATCTACCGCCCACCACCTACACTATTTTTTCACCAAAATCAGTTTCCCATAGATTCTGTGTAATGTAACACTGAACTAGAAGAAGACTGTGGATCCGAGTTTTGAGAACTATAGGATTTACCATAAAATGTGGAGAACACATCTATAAAATATTATTATAAATTTAACTTTCACATTGAGACGAGGGCCACAAAATATCGTTCCCGGGGCCGCAAATGGCCCGCGGGCCACAAGTTTGAGACCCTGGTCTCTAACAGAACCTATTTTTTTGTATACACTGCAAGAAATAATTTTTGTATCTCTGTGCATCAGACCTTAGGTGACATCTCCGGCCTCAGCACACGTTTATAAAAGCCTCAGCTCAGTCTCCTGGCTTCTGTCAGAGAAGTTTAGTATCTACTGTAACTCTTAAGTTGACAAGCTGGCTGATTGTGAATGACTGTAGGCCAATCAGTCCACAGGAGAACAACAGCGATCAGTGAAGTGTTAAAAGTTTCTGTGTGTTTTACAAGTCCCCGTCCAAAGGCACAATAATGACTGAAAATTGCTGAAATCTAAAACGTATCCACAGGGCAGTTACAACATTTGGTTCAACCACACAAAAACGTAACATTTCCCAATTTAACCGTTATTTATAGCTGGTTTCATTCTAGTTTCTGGCGTTTATGGGACATGAACAGAAAAGCCACATCATCTGACAGACACCATTTAGACACATTCACCCTTTCTTCCCTTTTTTTTTCCCCTCCCTTTTAAATGGGGGTCATGTCACTGCCAGACTAATAGTCTGCCAAACGCCTTGTTCTCCTGAATGGAGGTGCTGCCCTCTCCACCACTCATTCACTGCCTGCAGCCTAACCACACAATTATTCAGGGATTACTGTCCTGTAGTGCTGGTGTTTGGTTACTGGGTGTGCCAGTCACTGCAAACACAAGGACTAGGAGAACGGAGCCGCGTCCTTCAGCAGTCACATCAATAAAGTGTCATAACGCGATAACGTATGTAAATGTACGCGAAGCGGAAGCTCACAGTGAAAAGCACAGATCCTGTTCAGTTTGGGTGTGACTCTGAGGATGTGCCGTGTGGCATCACATGTGAAGCAACAACAGATGTCACAGGCTCCTCACGTGGTCCGTGGTTTGATGGTTGTGGTTTTTTTTCCCAGCGTGGATACAGTTTAGTTTATACATGTTGTCATGACATGTTTTTCTTACCTAAAACACAGGCCGAGTAACATGGAGTAACATGAAGTAACAAGAGATAATTGTCTGTCAGGAACTGCAGTGCACTGTCATTGCATGATGCATCAATGTGTCTGGGTGGTTTTCCTTGGCTTATTTTAGCTTTGGTTGTGTTTTAACTTCCTGTCAGAAAAAAGCAGTATCTTTTAGAGCTCACGCACATGAAGCCTCTTTCACAATCATGTTATACTTGTTGAGTATTAGTGATCAGGAAGTTCCTTTGTAAATGTTTTTTTAATTGAGACCCTGCAGTGTGTACCAAAGTGGGTGCCATAGAGGTATGGGGCCTATAGAGGTTGGTGGCCTTGTTGCGGACTTGGGTCCGCAAGGCCCCCCGGTTCGAATCCCTCTATCGCTAAGTTACCGCTGAGGTGCCCTGAGCGCGGTATCCCCCCACTCACCGGGACAAAAGCTGTCCACTGCTCACTTTGGTGATGGGTTAAATGCAGATGTGACATTTCGTTGTGTGCTGTGGTGTGAATCTCGATGTCACATGACAAAAAAGAAATGTAATTTCAAGTAACCCAACGTCGCTTTACTACTTTTACTACCTACTCTTTAATAAACAAACCCGGTAATGGCATCTTTCCAAGATGATTTCCACTACCTGTATGTGTTTGTTTAAATACAGGTGGAAATGATCAAATACACCCTCAGTTTCACAATAAAAAACACATTGAAAGTGGATTTGAGGACATGAGGCAACATTCTTTAGTGCATCTGAATACAATTCAAGACGGACAGACAGAAACTTAAAACAACATTTTTCAAGTCTCCACAACTGCACCTAAATTCCACTGGACCATACTCTGAGCCTTCTTGCTGATGGTGAGCCCGGTGGATGTGATGTGGGTCGGGATGGTGCTTTGCTCAGAGCAGCTCAGTGGCAACCTGGCTGATGGATTAGAACCTGAAACCTTGAGGACCCAAGTCCACTTCCTCAATCTTAACCATTTAATATTTTAAAATTAGTCTCATGTGCTCTGATAAAACTTCTAACCTTACTCCATTTCATTCTCTGTTCCCCCAGTCCTCCCCATGACACGCATCAGTACAATGACATCAGACACATCTGTACAGTCACACTCCATAAACACAATTATGCTCCAGCAAACCAACATGACATCAGTGTGAAAAAGGGACAGAGGAAAATCCAATCCGATCACGTATGTTCACGTGGGTAGATGAGGACACTATTAAACTGCAGGTGTGAGACACTTCCTAAAAATAACAAGAACAAAAGTATCATGGTTAGGAGATCCAAACCATCCAGAGGCAGGAGGACAAAAGAAATGTTTTTAGTTTTTTCTCAGCGTCAAAATTTATTCTGTTCATAAAACACAAGTTTACCTCAGTCTTGTGCAGAAACGCCGCCAAGTATTCAGAGCCTGATCTCATCTGGATGGAACTGAAAGACAATGGAAACTTCTGCTGTGCTCAGATGAATCCAGGCTTCAGTTTGGTATCAGGGTGCATAGAGTTGGGGGTCCGGATGGTCGGGGTCGCAGATTACAGAAGGACAGATGTTAATAATGAGTTGATGGACCAAAGAAGACCTCTCTGAGGGTCAGGGTGAAACTAATTTCCAAAGTTGGGGGGTGGGTGAGGTTCTACACATCACATACCACTCATACCTCGCTCCATGTGAGGCCGTGAGGGTTGTGTTTACTGTGAGTGGCCTCAGAGGAAAGCATCTGAGCCGGGGGGCCCACGTTGGGTCCACTACATACGAACACCGGGGATGTTATGTCAGCTGAGGGTGTAAAGTATGAGTACGTAAAGTGAGACCCCTGTGCTCACCCACCCCCCTGATATATTTATATATATACTCATAGGTATGTATACATGTTTATTTACGTGTGTGCTAACGCAGTAAACTACTGATGCGGTCAAACACACGGTACTTTATTAGCTGGCTCTCCTGGCATTGCATAACATGGCTTTATGACTTTGAATTTCCCTAATGCCCTTCCTATGCTTATTACCCCCCCCCCAGTGTGCAAGGCAGGAGAACATTCCTGGAGGCTGAGGGGGAAGTTCAGGCTGCGTGTCTGGGATTCAGTTTTTCACTGCGGGGGGCTTCCTCCTATGTGAATCATTGACTGTATACAAACTGATTCAGTGGCACTCAGTATCGTGAAGTGTATCTTTTCTAGAAATCAACTTCCCTGCTGAGTCAGCAATTGATAAAAAAGGACACCACAGGCATAATATTGGCGTGCTCACTGTTGTTACAGTATTTAAAATGAATATAAAGAGATTTTATCCACACATCTGGTGAGGAAAGTCCCTCTCACAGAATGCAGGGAAAATTCCTAGAACAAATCTGAATTTGTTCACTAAACTGTCACAATGGAGGCCGTGAGGACTGGTGGATTTGTACATCACATGAGGGGAAAGTGGAGTAATAATAATAATATTAATAATAATAAAGTAAAGGATTAAAGGAGTAAAAGACTTGTTAAAGTTAGCCCAAAAATAGTGATCCAATAATAAGCAAGAGGACATTAAACTCAAAGAAATCACATTAATTTTAGATATTGGCTATAGACAGGAAGGTTTGGCTAAAAAGCTAGAGAAGACAGATTGAGATGGTTTGGACATGTTCAGAGGAAGGACAGTGGAATGATCCTAGAGATGGAGCTACCAGGTAGGAGACAAAGAGGAGATTGATGGATGCAGCGAGTGTGGACATGGAGGTAGTTGGAGTTAGAGTTGAGGATACAGAGGACAGGGGGAGATAGAAGATGGTGACACCCGGTGGCAACCCCTGAAAAAAGGGACAAGCCAAGAGGAAAAGAAGAAGGGACTTGGTAGGTATATACAATATAATACAACTACCTGACAAATATTGACCAATTAGTTAATTATTAATAAAATGTGAGAAACAGTCCAGTACTATAGATTTACTGTAATTGACTTCAGATTAGATTAAATACAGAGATTTCAATTATAAATTGTGACAAATTGCAGCCCTGGTGGCCTTTGGAATTTAACTGACCAATTCTAAACATTTCAGCAATTCACTGACAGGAGAAACAGGATTAAAACTAGTAAAGGAAGTCATAGCTGGGTCACTGTGACCTTCTCCCTAATGGAATTACATAAGGGAATTTAGAGAATGTCTTAATTGGAAAATGGCTGTGTGTATTCACGCAGGTATTTTACATTTTGATGAAAGAGCAATAGTCACTTTCTGTACCGCCGCCGCTTTCCACCTCATCAGCTCCGGCTCCTGACTTTAATTAAGTTCTTATCTCTCCGCCAGAGGTTTCCCTTGTGTGACTCACGAGGAGAGAATAAAGGGACACTGAAGGAATGTGAAGAAGAGCAACGGAATGGTCTGTGTACAGTTTTCATCCTTTTATTCTTAAAGGAACACACAGTGACTCCTGACTGACAGTAATTATCTGAGGTCAGTTCCGTGCCACGTTGCGATGACGACAACTTCAAGTATGAGCTGTGACATCCTCAGCTGCGTCCTTGGAACGATGTGATTCTATAACAAATAGCAGAATTCTCAATTCCCATTTTAAAGTCTTTATATAATATTTAGCAACTCAAAGATTTAAGGTTAAATATATTTTTAGTCACTGCTTCTATAGCGGTGGTCCCCAACCACTGGGCCGTGGGCCGGTACCGGTCCGTAGGTGAGTGGTGCCGGGCCCGCAGAAGAAATAATGTTTCCTTTTGGTCCCATCTGGCTGTTACTTACAATTGATCCATACCAATAATAACAGAAGAACTTAAGAAATATTTGTGAAGACAACAACAATCAAGTCAAAATGATGCAGAGTCACTGATACAAGATTCTAACCTTTTATACCGGTCTGGTAGCAGAAAGTTATAGGCTGTGTGCACTTGAGAAATCCTTGCTGGCCCATGCACAGTTATTTCGGGTAGGAAGATTTCATAGGTAGGAAAACATTTCAGAACACCAGAAATGCCATTTTATTAAAGGGTATTTTTTGCCACAACGGAATCATGAAAATAATAGGTCTGTGGTGCAAAAAAGGTTGGTGAACACTGTCCTACAGGATACCAGAGATCAGGTAAACACAGTCAGAGATGGAGGATAAAAGACTCTTCTGTTTACCTCCACCCTCCTTCCTTTCCTTGTGTCCCCTCCCTCACCTCCAAGCTCAGAAAATGTTAGGAATGCTCTGTCTTCCTGTGGGACCTGGGCAAGAATAGCTAAGAGCGGTGAGTGGGAGAGATTTGCTGCCTCTGCATCTTGCTGAAAGGGGCCACAGGCTGACCGTTGAACGATTAGACAGACAGGAAGTACACACCACATCTGGGAAGCAACATCAAGGAACAAAGAAGGACGAATTGGTTGAGTGGCTGCAGATCCTGGTCTGGGTTCAGCGTGAAATCCGCCCCAGCCCGGTCTTTAATGTGTCCCATCTGCGTATTAATTACATTTAATCAACATTTTCTTCACTGTGTTTTATCCAGATGCGTTCTTCATTCTGTCGCGGCCTGATGCGTTCAAGCTATATTTTACAACGACAGCAAATCGGTTTATTTGAATCATCCAGACGGATTCGGCAAGATGTTATGAATATTACAGGAGGCTCCATTACTTCAGATGAATCACTGTCTCTGTATAACTGTAATTATTCCCTGAGATAGGGACAGTGGCTGTGTCAAGTTATTCATCACTTTCCGGTCGTATCTCAATAATCACCCTGCTCTTTATGAAGTGAAATGTCACATTTGCACTCTTTCCTCTTGTGTTTTTTGCAGGTCGAAAACTGAGAGGGAAAGCATTTTACTTTGTTGGTGGAAAGGTTTTCTGTGAAGAGGACTTCCTCGTAAGTGTTCGATGCATAACATGTCATTATTTTTTTATCCCCAAATGTTAGGGCTTCCTTTTTTGTACTTATTTTTTAAGATTAAGACAATTTCTTAATCAAATTACTGATCTTGTCCCATAACAAAGCTATTTTAGTCTATTTGTGGCCTGGTTGTTCTTTAAACATGACGTGACATTTTCTTTCCTGGCACTAAATTGTCTGTGTGAGTAATGAACTCCCATTTGGCTTCACACTGTGGCATTCTCAGTCCACTAAACACAGCATCGTACTGGATTGTAAATGATTGGAACAAAAACACACATTATTTTGTGCTTTCTCGACTGTATCTGCAAAATAACTTAAGTGTCTGAAGCAACGAAAGATTCGCTTTTTCCTAGGATGGTGAATGCGTTACTACCATGGAAAAGAAGTCATATAGGGGCAGCATTTTTTGACATGTCCTAATGAGGCTGTCTGTAGACATCGTCCTATGGGGATGGGGATTCATATTGGTTTCCTCTCTGGGGCATGTGTGTGATAAATGTTGGTAACTGGAGAAGCTGCATTACTGTAGTTTATGGGGTAGAGAACGATGCATAAAAAAAAAAATCAAAACACTGCGTCTCCATTAAAAAGATTCCCTTCTATGAATAGCTCCACATCATGACCTCAGTCATTTTCATGAGTAATCTCTGTGTTAACAGAGGTGTATGAAAATTCAGATAATCTTCCTGCCACTAAAAGCTTAGTGCAGCCCATTCAGAAATAAAATTATATTTGGAAAGAACTTACCCCTGATCCTGTGCTGCTGCGTTAATAATGCCTGTTTAATTCCTCGACCTGCCAGTCTATCATTACTTCACTGAATTCAGTACTCATATTTGTGTTTTGAATTTGTTAGTGATGTTAGTGCCTGTGCTGTACTGTGCTGTACCGTACTTCTCTACTCAACTATACTGGCCCTGGAGTAAATATCTGGAGGACAGAGTGAAATTTCTAAGAGCTTAGAGTCCGTAAAGGAAAAAATCATAATTTCCAGCCATCCGTTTGAAAACCAAATTCCAGGGCTTTTCTTTGTCTGTTACAGTACTCAGGTTTCCAGCAGTCTGCAGACAAGTGCAATGCCTGTGGACATCTGATTATGGACATGGTGAGTGTCTGTTGCCCACTCTTCAGCTGTGTGTGCCTGTGTGTGTTTGTGTATGTTGGACGGAGCCAGGCGATCTCAGCAACAAGTCTGTGTTCCTTCACCTAGAATGAACGTTCCTTCGTCACATCTGGACAAATGCTCAGCTGAGGAGCAGTGGCTCTGCATGGGCAGCACTGTGACTCTTCTTTAGATCAGTGCTCCCCAACCTTGGACTGAGGAGCACTTTTCATGTACAGGTTGTTAAGTTGTGGCAGATAAATACCGATAAATTTCTGGTGTTCTGAAATATTTTCTTATCTATAAAATCTTCCTACCCAAATTAACTGTGCACACAGTCTGTAACAGCCTGTAACTGTAACTTTCTGCTACCAGACCGGTATAAAAAGTTAGAATCTTGTATCAACGCGTCATTTTGTGTTTATTGTTGTTGTCTGAGAAAATATTTCCTAATCAAATAGAGTTGCACTATTGATGATGGAATCCTAGACATTCTATTGTTTCTTTGGTTGATATGGGTATGGATCAAGTGGAGGTAATAGCCAGATGGGGCCAAAAGGAAAACTTCTTTGCACCAATTCACCCACGGGACCACTGCTTTAGACCTATGCTTAGTGTTAAAACAGAAAACGAATAAATTGTTTGTACAGAAGACTAATCAAATATCTTAGTGAAACAACTTTTAAAGTTTCAGAGGAATTGCCATTATTGCTCTAACAGTGATTAGTGTTTCAGATCCATATGTTCTTCACTCCTCCAGATCCTCCAGGCCCTGGGAAAGTCCTACCACCCCGGCTGTTTTCGCTGTGTTGTCTGTAACGAGAGTCTCGACGGAGTGCCTTTCACCGTGGACACTGAAAATAAGATCTACTGTGTCAAAGACTACCACAGGTGAGTGTCCCCTGGTGCCTAATAGTCCAAAATAACACAGCCCTAAATTTATCAGTGTTAAAATTGTCTAGTGTGACAGTGACTAAAATGTCTGGGTTTCATATTTCAAAGCTGAATCACAGCACAGCTGGTTCACTCACTCCTGCCTCTGCAGGATCAACTCGAGAAGCCCCGCACTGGCTGACAGCTTTTCCTCTGACACGTGTAGCAGACAGATGAGAAGTTTAAGCTGAAGTCACAGCTTTGTGTCCTGAAGCTGTGTCTCCTCTCTGTAAAGTCAACAGGCTGTGGTTGTAATCGGATTTCTTGGAGTGGGATCATAGCAACTAGTCTTTTGTCCCTCATCCGATGGTTGGATAGTAAAAAATACAATCAAATACATTAAAAAGTTCACAAAATATGGGCAGAAACTCACCATTCATCCTACTGACACAACTTATAAACGTGACTTACTAAAATACTTGTTTGATTTTATTGTATTTCTATGCTGCTATGTCTGTCCATCCTGGGAGTGGATCCCTCTCCTTTGGTTCTCCCTAAGGTTTCTACAAGTTTTCTTTTCCCTGTTTAAAGGGTTTTTTCTTCCCTCTGTAGTTTTTCCTTACCCTGGCTGAGGGTTTAAGTACAAAGGATCAACCAACCCTGTAAAGCCCTATGTGACAAATCTGATTTGTACATGTGAGCTATGTAAATAAATTTGATTGATTGAAATTAAGTTATGTCAACTCCAGATGGCATGTAAATAAATAAATCCGATGTAAATAAACAACATGGTTTGGCACAGAAACTGACCTAGTGCATGTGCGAATTCTGGTTTCCTATTTAATATTTTTTATTCTTAATTGTCTATTCTGTTTGGACAGTTAGTAATTAGCCTTTGCTTTGGCCCAGATGTAATGTCTCAGTCATTGGTTTAAAACTCTAAGGTTCACTTTCTGGGAAAGTTTAAATCCAAGTTAGGATGGTTGACATCCATTGTCCTACCCACCCACAGAAAGCAGTCTGTCCAATCGTCCTTTAAATGCGGTGAAATGTTAAGTAAAACATCAAGTAAAACAATAATGTAATAAATTTTATTTTATTTAGATCTTCACCTTTAGTGCAGCTTCTTAATATCAACTACTCACTGCCTCAGCTTCTGCAGCAGCTCCTCAGGTTCCAGCTGTTCTCCCCTGTCTGCTGGGACAAGTATGCACTCTGCCCAAGACTGATCCCCGTCTGATTCATCCCCCATGTGTTCCTCCACAGATTCAATCAGACAAACGTTACTGTCCGCAGGCTACAGTATGGGTTTGACTCTCGGCCACAGTTAAAGCCCGTCCGCATTGTGAGGCCTTTTGTTGTTGGCCCAGACATCCAGGTGCCAGCCATGTGCATGGAAATAAGGGATCCATTCTGCTGTGTGTTTTTCTTCTCTTTTATCCTATCACGTGTCTGAGGAACAGCCAGCACATCTGCAAGTCTGGCGTCTCCTGAGTCGAATCCGGGTCTTGAATTCAGTCTCGGTCAAGTCAAGGAAAATGCAAAGGGTGGATTGAAAAAAGGGAGAGAGAAAAATGGAGGCAGAGGGGGAAGTGTCGGGGGCTTAATGGGTTGTAAAGGTTGGGAGGGGGACATAGGATGTTCGCTGGAACCTTTCTGCTCTTTAGATTAGTATAATTCAGTCATTTGAGGACATTCAGACAGTTGCTCTTTCTCTCTGTCTTTCAGGGTCCTGGCTCCTAAGTGTGCAGCCTGTAAACAGCCCATCCTGCCCTCGGAGGTAAGAACCTGAGTCACAAAATGTGCAGTAAATACTTTCTTTTAGCGTTGTTTACCACAGTTTTATTCAATTATGTAATATCTTATAACAAGTGTTGGGACTAACGCGTTACTTGTAACGCTGTTACGTAACTATACAACTTTTCTCTTACTTATAACGTTACTCATTACTTTTCCCATTCAGTAACAGCGTTATTGTTACTGTGGGAATAAGGGGTTCCTTACTCGTTACTATCTGTGGTCCAAATGGACGGTTTCTCCTGTCCACAGAGAGAGGACTGTGTGGCAGCGCAGCCTGTCTCTTGCCTGTCAGTCATGAGTGAAAGACGTCCACACTAACTAAACCCATGCATTGAAAAGGAGCGATGATTGGTTGACTTAGGTATTTCAAGCTAAGCCAATCAGAAAGAGACCTGGGCGGGTCTTCTTGCCTTATAGGGAAATAAACAGTCTCACACACACCATGCGTTATAGCAGCACACACCCACAAGCAATAAACAATAAAGATGCCTGTCAAAATGTCTAAACATATATTTTGTTTTTATTGTACCACTACATTTCATTATGATAGTTTGATTAGTTACAGAATAAACACTATTTTTTTGTGTCTTTAAAATAATTAGTATAATTATAACTAGTAACGTAACTAGTTACTTTTTCAGAGCAGTAACTAGTAAAGTAATGAGTTACTTTTTTAAAGTGCCCAACACTGTCTATAACAAGCACAAGATAAATACAGACAGAACATAAACACATGTTTATGTGTTATGTATTTAATGTTCCTTTATTCTGGCAACTGTGAGTTGTTGTCATGTTACAACTAATAACTAACTAAAGTTGCAACTTTAAGATCATGATGATGGTCAACAACAACATTGGTTGGAGTTTAAAGAAATGTATTTTTCATGTAATCAAAGTGTCGCCAGTTTCACAACCTTCATATATTTCACTCTAAGCTCTGAACAAACCATAAACATCAGTACGTTCTTCCAACACAGACTCTCCATTGTTCCACACAAAGCATGTTGTACTGTTTCTGATAAGACGTTTCTGGCAGCACGGGTTAATATTTATGGTCCCTAAGATGTGTTGTTCTTACAACAATTAGATTTTGTAACACAGGATATGGCAAACATCATGACATCATTCTGTTATTGAAGCACAGCAGCTCAATAAAAACCCAATCACCAAGAAAACAGGAGTAAGAAAATCGTCAACAGTGTCTCCCACACCCCTGGAATAAATTACAGTAGTGCATCATAACAGAGTAAAAATGTTTGTTTTTTAGCATTTGATAATTAAACTTACAAAACAAAGTTATAGGGTTATATGAAACTCCTGGTCACTAAAGTTTGTGGTTCAGTTTTATCTTCCTGTAAGTAAGGAGATTATTTTATTCCCTCACTAAACATTGTCATCACTGCTCAATGGAGACTTGTTTAAGTGTCTGGTCCTGCTAGGGGAGACGTCCTCAGGCAACCGATGTCAAAAAAAGACACATGGCAGTCAGTGTTACAAGGGATTTTGTACGTATTAGGAGAAATCTGGCTGTAACATCACGGACTGACAGTCCCCACCCTTTAAGAGCAGTTTGTGAAGAGCAGTCGCTGTAACATATAATCAGCGTTTTATAACTGGTGATTACAGTTAAAATAGCTCAACACCTCCCGCAAAGGCAACACTGATGGGTTTAAACTACTAACCAAGATCTTAAATATCACTTTTTCTCATCTCTAATAATTTTTTTTATCGATATGAAATGCAGTATTTCTTGACAGAGTCAAGAAGTCTGGATCAGCAAAAGGAAGCTATATTGTGGTATGACTTGAAAGTATTTTTAATAAAGTCTAATGACATATGTTATATATATATATACAGGCAGGGCTAAATTATTTCTTTAATAATAGATTATTTCTGTAGTTAATAATATTTAATACTAAATAGGATTTTAGCTTTAAAGCTTCTACAAATTACAAGTGGAATTGAAATGTGCAATTTTTTACCATTTACCCTGGAAATGTTGACCTGTGCAGATTGATCTAATAAGGCTATGGATACAGTACGAAAAAACCAGTGAGGTTTAAACCTCATGACAGACTGTCGTTGGTTTACAGATAAATATGCAAACAAATCTGTGCAGTGTTCAAAGTCCAACTCTTTCCAAACACTGATGTTATTTCCAGCGTGTTCTGAGTTAAGTTGACAGTGACCTAAACTGTGTTTGGACTGATTATCAACTCACAGAGATCCAGGAAATTAAACGTATCTGTCAGTGTGGACGTCCTGTGGACACAGACAGCAGGTGTTTGAGCGAAGCCACATTTCCCTTTAGATTCCAGGTCACTGCCATGTCAGGCCTGATGGGTTTGCATTGCGATTGGAGGTGGTTCAAACGGGAAAAGAATGGCAGCACAGGAGGATGTATGAAATGCATCCAAACATCCCTTAAGCCATGACACGCCAACAGACATGGGACGTGTTGGCAAAAGCAAAGAAATGTCCAAAATTAGAGTTGACTTTGCTGGAATGTCCCTCACCCTCCCTGTTTGTAAGCCCTGTAGCTGGTATTTAGAGAAGAGGTAACCTGTGAGTGTGAGGATGCAAAAAAAAAAAAAAAACACAGACAGAAATAATAAAAAAAAAATGTCTGCTAAAAACACAGATGATAAAAAGTCAGACCCATAATAATAGAGACACTATCAGATCATCAGGTTAAACACGTGCTGCAGCTCAACTTAAGGTCCTAAAGCAGGAGTATCAAAGTCACATGAGCCTAAGGCATGTATGGGCAAACTAAGGCCCGAGGGCCAGATGTGAACCGTTTGACATTTTAATCTGGCCGTGCACACTTATTATCATTATATAATTAACTTAGAATGTCCGTTGCTTTGGCCGATTGGCAATGTCTCTGTTATTGGTGTGTAACTCAGGGTTACCAACCTCCTGGGCAAGTTGGAATCCCAGATAGGGTGGTTGGATTCCAGTCGGCTCACCACCCACGGGAAGGTACGGCGCCTTCCTGCTGCCCCCGCAACTTGGTTACCAGGGTTGGGCAACTTACTTTAAAAAAGTAACATAACTTTACTATTTACTAGTCGTGAAGTAACTAGTTACGTTACTAGTTACTAAATTATAAAAGTAACTAACAACAAGTTACTTTACTTTAAACCACTTAAGTGTTTACTTTAAAAGTTAAGTGTTCTGTAGCAACTATCATAATGAGATGTAGTGGTACAATAAAAACAACAAGACGTTTTGAGAGGCATCTTTATTGTAACCTCAACTTGCTACATTTGTGTGCAATGCTGTTTATTCCCCTAAAAGGCCAGAAGACCCGCCCAGATCTCTTTTTGATTGGCTTAGCCTAAACGTTAACCTATGTCAACTAATCATCGCTTCTTTCAACGCATGGGTTCAGTTGGCGTGCACGGCCGACTTTCACTCATGACTGTGAGAGTTACCACACACACTGACAGGCAGCAGACAGACTCAACTGCTACACAGTCCTCTCTCCGTGGCCCGGAGAAACCGTCCATTTGGACCACAGATGGTAACGAGTAACAAACCCCTTTACAGCACAGTAACAATAATGTCGTTACTGAATGGGAAAAGTAACGCATTATGTTATTAAACTGAGTAAAGAAATTTTGTTACGTAAGGCGTTACAAGTAATGCATTAGTACCAACACTGTTGGTAACAGATAAAAATGAATGGATTGACCTAAATTATCATTATATCTTTGCTTTTACTCCTACAATGCCTACAATGATATATATGCACACATGTCTCATTAAGGTCTCCTCATAGGTCAGATATTAGGGGTGCACAGGCCGGGGTTTTGTTTCTCCAGCTCAACTTGCTCAGTATTTTTCTGTCTGACTCTCCTCACAGGGGTCTGATGAAACCATTCGTGTGGTATCCATGGACAAAGACTACCACGTGGAATGCTACCACTGTGAGGTGGGTACAGACAAGTCTGGATTTGCAGGGGGAAAGAAGAAGAAAAAAAAAAGAAAACAAGCATGTTTTGAGCGACACCGAGTCGGATTCGCTCTGAATGGCTCATTAACAGTAATCATAATAAGTAGATTCCAAATCTTAATTATAGCCTGGTTGATAATTATGTAGTGCTGAGAAGAGCAGGTGCGAGGCACCTCATCATCCACGTCTTATCATTTTATTCCTAAAAGGACTAAATGCTGAGCTGAACTGCTGTTCTTTCACGCCGCATGAATAAAAATCAGAGCTGCGTCGGGGTGGTTGTTTTCTTCGTAAACACGTTTTTACTTTGGGAAACTGACACAGGCAGAAAAAAAAGAACTCTTTAATCAGCTGAAGATCTCCTCATGAAAGGATCTAAAGATGTTGTTGATAAACATTGTGTAAAGGCGTGTAATTCTGCTCATACCTTGTAGCAAACAACTCTGCTGTACTATCACCGAGTATTATAGTAAAACTTTACTTTAATGGAGTGTAGTCGGTTTCTCTTTGGCCCCTGCCCTGTCACTCGGTGGATGCAGGGAGTTGAGTGGAGTTCGTCTACTTGTCGTTAAGCTGTAGCGCCCCCTTGTGATACTCGGATTATAGAATATGAATGTGATTCTCTCCAGGATTGTAAAATGGAGCTGAATGATGAGGAGGGTCACCGCTGTTACCCTCTGAACGGCCATCTCCTCTGTCACTCCTGTCACCTGAAGAACATCGAACCCGGCTCGTCATCATCCTCCTCTTCCATCGCTGCAGCCTCCTACTAACACTTGCTCGTAGTTGGATGGCGACATCTGGTGGATTTGACGAGGAAACTGCCAAAGAGTGACTTCGAATGCAAACCTGAGACAGACGATAAAACACAATTCTTGTTGTAGAGGATTGATTGATTGATTGATTGATTTGTTTGTTGAACCCCTCAAATGTTATCGCGGATTGAGAGGTATTTTAATTGGATTGTTATTGACGACTACATCATACAGGCTGTGATGCAGTAATGAAGGATTTTAATTAAATAAATGACTGATGGAATGTAAGGTGAAGGGCAACATTACAGGACAGGTTGTAGGACAGTGTGAGCATCAATTAAGTTGGATGTCCATGTCAGTGAAATATTACGGACACAACGTGCCTTAAAATCCCAGAATTTACAGATGCAATTCGTCCTTGATTTTTCAATGTAATATTCTTCTTTTGGCTTGTCCCTTTTCAGGGATTGCCACAGTGTATCATTGTTTTCCATTCCACTGTGTTCCCCATATCTTCTACTCTGACTCCAACTTCCTCCATGTCCTCCCTCGTTGCATCCATAAATCTCTTTCTCTCCTACCTGGTAGCTCCATCTTTGGGGTCATTCTTCTACCAATGTATCCACTGTCCCTCCCCTGAAAATGTCCCAAACATCTCAATCTTCTCTAGCTTTTTCTCCAAACCTTCCTGTCTGTTTTGTCCCTCTAATCACCTCATTCCTGATCCTGTCCATCTTTGTCTTATCTCCTAAAGAGAATCTCAGCATCTTCAACTCCTCCTACTCCTCCTCCACCTCCACCCCTGTCTCCTGTCTTCTACCTATTCCTAGTGTCTCTAATCCATCCATCATGGCTGGTCTCACAACTGTCCTGTAAACTTTTCCCTTCACCTTAGTTGACACTCTTCTATTACAGATCACTGACACTTTTCTTCCATCCTGTATCTAAACCTTTCATGACACCTGTTCCTTGTAAACTCACCATTTCACTGTTCTCCCTTTCATTCACACACATGCACTCCTGCTACAACTGACCTCCATTCCTCTTCTCTCTAACCCTAACCTCCATCTCTCCAAGTTCTCTTCTAGCTGCAACTTTAACCATGATATAAAATAGAAAAAAAAACATGTTGATGAAGCAATGGGGTTAAAAGGGTTAAGCATGAACTGACCTTAAATCAAATAGAATTGATCACCCAGTGAGTGTCCTCATCAGGTTAAATTGAATGCGGAGCCAACTTTGGTATTTTTTATATTCAATGTACTGGTATTCAATAATTTATACCTGAAAATGTTTTTTCATCTCAACTCTTTTGCAGACATATCATTCTATAAACTTGCGTGTATAATCATATTCAATACTCTCTGTTAGGCCCGTGGTTTGTCACATGCAGTTTGTTATAAGCACTTGTTTGAGTAAAGTACGTAGATATGAAGAGATTAATTTAAGATGAGTTCAATTTCATAACAGGCGTTGTATATTACAAAGAGACTGAAAGGTAAAAAACTTATCATAGATCAGTGTTCTACATGTATTTTAATTCAAGTCATTCGATTTGCAGTGGAATGTTTTGCTGTCTTTGCTGTTCAGACTGATACGTTATTTCATATCCAAGTGAAGACTAAGAAGAAACAAGTATATGTTTTTAAAAGTATTTAATAAATACACTGCAATCCACTGACTTTTGAACTTTTTTCCAATTCTTCAATATTAAAGAGACCAAGGGAAAACCTGTGTGTGTTTGATGAGAGCTCAGTGTAACATACAACATCTTAGCAACAAAATACTGCAGACTGTGATCTTCATGCTTGGATACCAAGCCCTTTGTTTTACTGGTTTCCCAGTCGTTCATCAGGATTTTAATTTAATGCTTTGTCATTGTGCCAGACTGTTTGCTGAGCAGCAGTGAAAGCCTTCAGCCAGTGGACCTTGGCTTCAATTCTGTCTGTGGTGGACAAAATAGGGGGTGGAGGGAACTACCAAAACATCTATGCCTATGAACACACTCTTGTGTTAAGTTAAACAAAAAATATGACTTGTTTTGTTAACGTTCAAAATCTGTTGAAACAAGAAACCTAAATTTTTAAAACGTTTTACAAATAAGAACTATGTAGATAGAAAACAGCAGATTGATAGTCAAGTTTAACCGTAATTTAACCAAAAAATCTCAAAAAATACAATTCTCTAAGTTTGCGTAAGATGTACACAAACAAAATTCTCCAGAGAACGATAAAATATTTCGAGCCAGCCAGGAGTCGAACCTGGAATCTTCTGATCCGTAGTCAGACGCGTTATCCATTGCGCCACTGGCCCCCGACAACATTGCTCAGGAGACATTAATGAACTTATTTCCAAAATGATACTGATTATGACGCTTTAAATATTAAGAGTCGGTTTTATCATAAACAACGTCCAAATACTTATAGGTTAGCGTCGGACAAAAGTATTTCCCTCTTCAATGCATGTTAGGGATGCACCGATTCCTGACATGGCTGCAGTATATTAAGTAACCACTAGAGGTCAATGCTGTTCCGTTTGTCCCCTGTCACGTGCCAAACTGCAGGAAATACTAATGTATTCTTTTCTGTGTAGATTGGTTATCCAGGTCATTCAATCCAAAATTAGTTACTTCGAGGGAGACTGGACATAGTAGGTTTCTTCAAGACGTTTCACCTCTCATCCAAGAGGCTTCTCCAGTTCAGTAGTGTATTCTTTCATCTTATCCTTATTATTTTTTTTTCTTTATAACCTTTAGGTTATATGTATATGGGTGCAAAAATATACCACAGTGCAATTGCCTTTGTAGGACTAGAATATACTTTTCTTTATATTAGTCTCTTTGTGTTGAATATTAATAAATAAATGTATAAGGAACAGTACTTCTTACCAGGCAAGAACTAGAAATGTTCTTATAATTGAATGCAGGTTTAGGCAATAAATCATGGCGGCATTCATAAAAACCATACTGCGAATACATGCACATGTATATGTACCAAAGGAGCCAATGGCAGTCCAGATGACTTCATCATTTCTGGTTGATGGTGTTGGGTTTACAGTCTGTTCTCTGGTGGTTATATATATATATATATATATATATATGGTTTATTTATGTGTACGGTATCTGCCTCAACTTGTTGTAATTCGACATTTATCCCCATATAATACGTCATTGTCTTTTGTTTTTAATCGATCTTGTATTTAACAACACTCTGAAAGCGTATGTAATGTTTGTTATCAATAGCATCTGAAACCTGTTACAGTCGGTTCTCTGGTGGTTATATATATATATATATATATATATATACATATATATATATATATATATATATATGGTTTATTTATGTGTACGGTATCTGCCTCAACTTGTTGTAATTCGACATTTATCCCCACATAATACGTCATTGTCTTTTGTTTTTAATCGATCTTGTATTTAACAACACTCTGAAAGCGTATGTAATGTTTGTTATCAATAGCATCTGAAACCTGTTCCAACTAGCCTCGAAACCATAGACGGCGCCAAACCAGTTCCGTGGTACATTAACTTATCTGACACAAATACGTAATACAGCCGTATCGTGGTTCACTGTTGTTTCTATATCTAATAAAAACATTTTATATGGACATTTGTAACTTGTTTCTATTTTTTATAATACGTCCCAACGACATTTTGCTAAAACACATATTCATATATTTTTTTAAATTTGACCTTTTATTAAATTACAAATAAACTGTTGTATGCCCTTATTGTTTCCACCCTGGACTTTCTCCTTTAAACACAGTATTTATTCAATAATTGTTTCCCCGCCCATCACATACTTGGCTTTAATCTCTCGACAGCAGTGTTTAAATCGAGCGCACCCACATGGCCGGGCTCTCCGCCCCGCTGGTCAACTCCCCCAGTGACGTCATTTGAATCCTCCCAATGCGGGGGCTCTGTGTATGGGCTCTGCCTGCGCCGTGGAGAAAAACGTGCGCCAGTCCCGTGTGTTGTGACAGTGACACACAAACCGAGGCTTGAGACGGACACACGGCGCGTTGTTTTCCTCATTAAAAAACAACTACAGTCGTGAAGAGGGAAGTGGGAGCATGCGGAAGGGTGTGTGAGTCAGCGGCGGTGTGTGCTGCTGTTTGCCGCGGGATGAATTAAATGTGCAAAGCTGCTGATGGAGCTGCTGTGAGACTGAACCTGAAGCTGCGGTTGGGACCTGGACTTCTCATTGTTTCCGCTGTGTGCGTTGATGGAATAGAGTCCGCTCCTTCATCCAGGGGATTATAGCGTGGTAGACATCACATCTTCCTTCTCCATGGTGCTTGAAGGGTAGGACCAGTGAACAGACCTGTCAGTGCTGCTGATGGTGCATGTTTATATTTGTTGTTCCAACCACCGCCTTCTTCTGTGTTAGCAAAACAGTCATCCTGCACTAGAAGATATGGTTGTACAGTACATGAATGCGCAGGGATAATGTATAAGTGAGGATTATTGAATATAATATACACATATTAAACATCTGTTTGTGTTTTGACAGCAGAGAGATGGACAGCATTGGGATCACCATGCAGAAGAAAGCTGCAGAGCTGGAGCGGCTGGCTGAGGTTCTAGTCACCGGAGAGCAGTTGAGGTATGCACGTCAAACATGCTACTACTACTATTACTACTACCAATACCAATGCCAGTACCAATGCCAGTACCAATGCCAGTACCAATACCAGTACCAATACCAGTACCAATACCAGTACCAATGCCAATGTCAATGCCAATGTCAATGCCAATGCCAATGCCAAGGCCAATACCAACCCAATGCCAATACCAATACCAATACCAATACCAAACCCACTACTACAACTACAATTGCCACTACTACTTCTACCAATACCTATAACAACCGGCAGTTGGTGGCCTAGTGGTTCAGGAAGCGGACTTGGGTCTGCAAGGCCCCCGATTCGAATCCTCCTACCCCCCACACTGCTCCCCGCTCACAATGGTGATAGGTTAAATTCAGACATAATTTCCTAAAGAATACTCCCTAGGAAATTACCAAAACTACTGCCACCACCACTACTACTACTATCACCACTACTTGAACCACCACCAACATTACTACTATTACTAATACTACTACTTCTACTTCCACTGCTACCATCGTCACCACTACTGCCACTACCACCACTATATCCTTTACCACTACTACCACTTTATATACATTAAATAAATACATAAATACCATGTCCATTTCTTATGTACAGTCTATGACATTTCTCCCAGTCCTTCCCAGAACTCATGATTTATTTGCTAAATGTCCACAACCAAAAGATACAGATCTTGAATCTTTTGTTGATGCTAGTTAAAAAAATATTTCACCTGTATTATTTATTTTTCTTTGTGGTCAAAACAATCACGAAGACTTTTGTTAGTGTCACGTTTGAAAACTAACCAACAGTGCATACAGTTTCAGTGTTGTTTCAGCCACAACACCCACACATTCTTAAGGTACCGAAGCTAAATTACAACACTTCCATAAATTATCTGTTCGGTGATCAACCTACTGACTCCCTCTGTATATTCGCCCCATCCAGCATTCACCAACCTTTCACTGGGGCTGACCTGGTATACAAAAGCCCATAACCCTGTTGGCTCACTCTAACTCAGACTCACAGCAGTGAATAGAGGCTCAGTAGATAAAGCATGGCATCAATGCCTGGAATCTCAGCCCCTCAGCCCCCCCCACTGGACTATGATGAAAACACTGAACTGAACTGTGTTTTACTGCTGCACCAGATAGAGTAGAGTTTTAACTTCATGTTTTAAAGATCCAGGGATTGAAGTGAAGAACAACTCTATTGTCAGCCGCTTCTCCCCACAGCAGATAACTGATGTTTGTTGAAGTCCACTGTGTGTGTATGTGAATGCCTGTGTGTGTCTGTGTGTTGCTGGCACAGCTGTATGCGGAGACGGCCAGCTGGCAGCGTTGCTAGTATCAGTGAACATTTAGAGTTTGTTAGAGTGGATGACCCAGAATCCTTTGAGAAGCCGATGTTCTGGGTCAAGGTTGTGTGTCAGGGTGGTCAGCCCGTGTCGACCCGCTTCATCTGTAGTCGATTGTAGTCAGCTTGAGAACTTGGATTTTTTTTTTATGAATTACATCTTCAAAAGGTTTGACTTGTTCCATCCCAAAGTTTGGACACTTTTAGGTTTGGGGTCCAATGTGTGAAATTTCACTGAAGAATTAAAGAAATTTCACTTTAGATTTATTCAATCATCTTCCTCCTGTTACCTTTTTGCAGTGGCAGCAGTCTCCACGACTGCCACCCAAATCACACTGCACCAACTTTTTGCTAATATTCAAATGTTGCCTAAACACTTAATTTCTAATTTTATTTATCATTGCAGACCGTATGAGTTGCTGACACCTGTATTGAGCATATAGTTTTGTGATTACTAAAAAGATTACTTAAATGATCTACAATGCTGCCATCTAGTGTCTTTCACCTTAATACACAGCCATTTATCCCCCAAATAATTTTTATCAAGTGGCGAAACTGAAGATTTGCGTTATTGTATTGTCATTATTTGACGAAAAACAGGAGAGACTCTTACAGATTTTACATATTTATCAGGGGTGTCCTAGAAGTTAAGTGTCGCGGATATTGTCCTTTAACACTTAATTTTCCAATACCAATACTGATATTTGCCTCCATAACTGAGGTAAACGATTCAATTCCATGTTGATTGCAGTACATTTGAAAACCCAGTTATTGTTTTATGGGATTTTTAAGAAAAAAACTGATTACGTATTCTTTGTTTGTAAACTGCATGATCATAATATAATCACAACATTTGTTGTAATGCAGGTTCTTTTAAGGTAAAGTTTCTCATTTTACTTGGACTCATTTTGGACAGTTTTTACGCATCTTCTTCTGCATTTTAGACTGGAATTTTTCAGTCATGTGGCCTTAGGGGTCAGTCATGTGACTTCTTTTGACTTTTACACACTTTTTTGTAGAGATTTTTTTCCCCAAAGAGATGTATGTAGTTAAGTGTTAGGATATTAACAAAGAAACGCTGCCATTTTTAGCACTTTGCCAACTCAACATTGACGCTTGCTGAAAGGGATTGACTGTGTCTATGGATTTCCCAGTGTTTGTTTTGTCACGTTATCTTTATGTGTTTGCCTTCAATATTTCAACGTCTTATATGAACAAATACGGCATCCGACACCACGTTATATGATACATGAGGCATATGAAGCACGATGATTTGTGTTCAGTCCTGTTCAACAAAAGTAATTCGATTGGGGGGAAAAAAAAGAAGTGCATAGAACTGAGAACGTCTCAGTTAATTCCATTTGTGGCACAGCAGTTTTCACCAAGACAAAATGAGAGCGGATAATAAAATGCAGCAGGGTGTGAACGACTAATCCACACCTTTGTTTGATTATTTCAACACGGGATCAGATCGTGGATCGACACAGTTCCTGGTAATCATAAAACTGGCTTTAAAAAAAAAAAAAAAACAACCTTCGTCACACAGTTGTGTCTATCAGGGCTGAGAGCTCAAATCTCAGAGCAGATCTGCGAATGTCAAACAGTGGAGGGGCCATAATGGCACACACATGCAGCTGCTGTTGTTTGTCCTGTGACCAGTGTATGTGATTGTGAATACACTGTTTGTACTTATGTAACAGAACGGAGAAGAATGTTTTTCAGGTCAGGATCTGATTTGACCCACATTAGAAATAGTAACACCTTGAACAGCAACACATGGTTCTATCACTCCGTCTCTGTCTCACGTGTTTCATTTGCAGTCATGGGGCGCTGGTGGAGCAGTTATTTTGCCTGCTCTTGAATCTTCATTACCAGTATAAGGTCCTGGGTTCAGGTCCCTGAGGAAACATATGTACTGTACTTAATGGCTCCTCTAGTGGCAGCCTGTGTCTGTTATGAAACTCACGCTGCAGATTTCCATTGCACTGTGGAACTAATGTGTTTTCATTCCCAATTTACATACTGAATGAATAGAAAGTGAGTTTATTAAAAAAAAAAATGGGAATATCATATCCTCCCGAGACCCGGGCCATTCATTTATGTCCTTTATAATGGACATTTTGTTCACCTTAATATTTCTTAAGTATTTTGAGTTACCGTTCTAATTCCTATAGTACTCTGGAGAGGACATCCTGTCCTTTGATGTGTCATGTGATAGGTTTGCATGGTGGGGACCTTACCTTTTTCCTCTTCAAGATGGCTGCCATACCCACAACTACATTTTATGGAAAAAGTCAAATTTTCTTCATCTATTACTATTTTTACCATCATAATGATACATATTATTGTTCATAAACATGTCAAGAACATTTATTTTACATCTGAAGACAGTTTCATTATTTCTGTTTTGAAATAATAGGCATTTAATGAATGTCAACTGTAGTTGACACCAGGACCATTTTAATGTATTTAATGAATGCACCTTGCTGTAGGAGAAACTAAATTCATTCTATTTTCATGGAGATACCGTCCTGTTGTCCTCTACAATGTACATGCTGTGA
>JAFBJS010002007.1:0-19752 GCA_016785265.1 Paraplagusia blochii | reverse complement strand
GATGTGTATAAGAGACAGTCACACCTCACGTGTTCACTCTGTACGATGATTTCTTGTTATTTACAAGAAATTCCGAAGAAATCTTCAGTCTTTACAAACATAAAGAGAAGAATATGGTTGTGATCCACTGAGGAGGAGGAAGAAGAATCCACTAGTGGGAGATGCTCACAGTTGCTCTTGAAGAAACAATGATAAAGATACTCAGCAAACAAAAACTAATTTCCCTTAAAATTCGTGCCATTCTGCGCACAGACACGGACAAGAAAAGATGGTGACAACGTGTATGGACCAGGGTTATCTTCGTTAACTGAAACTAACTAAAACGATCATTAAATTAAAAAAACTATAACTAACTAAAACAAAAATGTATCCTAACTGAAACTAACTGAAATTAGAAATGAACTACCCTTCGTTTTCGTCTTTGTTCGAACCTCGCGAAAACGAAAACTAAAACTAATTACAACTAAACTAAAACTAATCATTTTGGACAAAACTAAAACTAACTAAGACTAAATTAGTTGCTTTTACGAAAAACTAAAACTAATGTGCTAAAAGGCAAAACTAACTAAAACGAAACTACACTGAAAAATCCAAAACTATTGTAACCCTAGTATGAACAAGGAAATGTCTTAGCAGACGTGGTCAGTCTGGTCTGTCATGGCTAACATGATGCTTTGTGTTGCCGTTATGTAACGAAACTACTTTTCTCGGTAACTAATAACGTAGCGCGTTACTTTTCTCATTCAGTTACGCTGTTATTGTTACTGTGGTGTAAAAGGGCTCGTTACTCATTACTATCCGTGGTCCAAATGAGCGGTTTCTCCCGGCCAAGGAGAGGACACTTATGGAACCCGTGCATTGAAAAGGAGCGATGATTGGTTGACATAGGTTAACATTTCAGGCTAAGCCTATCAGAAAGAGACCTGGGCGGGTCTTCTTGCTTAAAGGGAAATAAACTCACACACACACAGGCGACACAATACAGCAGTGCACAACCACAAGCAGGACAAGGCCAAGTGGCAAGTTGAGGTTACAATAAAGATGCCTGTCAACAAGCCAAAAAATTCGGGCCTGATCAGAGATCGTCACAATATAAAAATCGTGGGGGAAAAAAATGTAAGAAAGAGACTGATGGATGATGTGTAATTATAGTAAATAATCTCAATTTCTCTCTACTGCCACCATCAGGCTAAGGAACAGACTAAGCTAACACATCCACATCCCAACAGTTGACCAGTTTACAGGGCAACAGCAGGAAAGAAGCAACAAATTCCAAGCCATTTATCATTTTGCCGCTCTGTAACCAATAGTTAAGCTTTTTTTTCATCATTTCACCTATAAATATCACTGTTTTTTTTAAATACTACTATATTTGTGGTCCGAGAATAATCAGATTAATTCTTCAACAAAATCCCAGCATGCACTGCTGACGGATCAAACACACCATGAACTATTAACGTTCTGTATCAGCACAATAATATATCATGTCACGTCTCAGCATTGTTTGTGTTATTTCTGCATTAGCCATTATTCAAGCAGCGTTCTTTACAGTCAATCTCCTTTTAAGCCAACATTACATGATCTGTTGACTTAACATGTTTGAATGGATTAACTGCCATTGTGACGTTGACCGACTCTTATGAAACAGTCGTTCAGTTCCTACAACGTTGGTGTTGCCATGTGGGCCACAGTGACCCAGTTCAGAGTTTTGACCTGTTGGAGTTGGATATATTTAATCTAATGTTCTCTGGTTTAAAGCTTTTACCCTTATTACCAGTCATGATTTATTGCCTGAATAGAAATAAAAAAAAAAGCTTTTTTCATTTCCCTGAATCAAACTGGAGTGCTTTTTGTTTTTGATTCATCCTTGTACATTTAAAAAAAGTTGTTGTTTTTTTAAACTGTATTTATCTATCATTTCAAACTGTTATTTCAATTATGTGATGTGCAAATTCCTGTCCTGGCAGGATATTTGGGTTAAGGGTTGAGACTCACCTCCTTCCTGAGAGAATATCAAGAAAATGCAGTGGCTTCAGTGTCCAGTGCTCAGCAAATGACATAGGGTGGCCTGGGTATAGAATTGAATTTGCTATATTTTCTGCTCTTGTTTGTGATCTTCTTACCCCAATGAAAATAATTGTGTCTCACAGCTGTGAAGTTGTGCACAGAGAGGGTAACAGTGACACTTTTCTTTCCTTTTTTTTATCTCCACAGACTGTTGAACACAGAGAACACACTCCTGCAGACCAGGGAGGAAGAGGGTGTGACATTTGAACGCACCTTGGTGGCCTTTGAGTTCATTGACTGGCTGCTGCAGGAGGGTGAGATGGCCACCAGGGAGGAGGCAGAGCAGCTGGGACGGAGGCTTCTGGAACATGGTATCATCCAGCATGGTGAGAAAAATGGGTCATCAGAGGGCAGGGAATCTAAGCGGAGGTCAAGAAGACGACATGTTGACGGTCTGTGGAAGACCTCTGGTGGCAGTAAAAGTGTTTTTCGTCTCATCCACCTCTTCTTTATTTAGAAGCCAGGAGAGTAGGGTTGAAATGAATAACGGCTTTATGAAAGTGATGCCCAGAACAACCCAACCCATGTAGTGTCCCTAAATTCACTTTATTGGGCAGAAAACTATTATATATTTATGGCAAATACTTTTTCTTTGCTTGTAGAAGCATGGAATGAGGAACAATTAAATATTCTTCTGCTAGGTGGCACCAGATGACTTAGAACTAAAAAAATGGCAGCTGATTGATAAAAAAAAATTAAAAAAAGAAATTATCCGGCTGAAGATCTTTGTGTCTTTCTTCAATTCCTGCCAGTAGGTCAATGTTGTCTTTAACTAAACTGGTCAAGATTTCTGTCCAGTCATTTGACTTATTTTTTTTAATTTATTTAGTTAGTTTGAGTTGCAACTTAAAAAAATGTACAATCACACAAAGACATTTTTTGTGACTGTAGGAAATGCTAGTGTTTTTAGCTTGGGGGCAATGAACATGTTTTTAAAAATGGTAAATTTCACCGATCATTAAAATCTCATTAAGGCTGAACTATTTTTACGAGGCCATAAGTATTGATTGCGGTCTTTATTTGTCTTTATGGCTCTTCTGTGATCGGCTCATGCTCATGCTTTGCTTTTCCCGGTTGTTCAACCTGATAACACGTGTAGATATCTTCTGACACTAGTCCTCTCACATTGTCCCCAGGACACAAGGTTAATGTGTGCAGTCATTGCAGGTGCAGTATGGTCTGGCAGTAGGACTCTGCTACAGTAGGAGTTTTACAAAAATATAGAAAGTAGGTTAACAGTGTCAAGGGGAACTTTAAAAATGGAAACTTATTCAGTCTAGCGTGACTCTACTTGTACACTACCAATCTCACTGGGCTTCAAGCCACCGTGGACTGACCCACATCATCTGGTTCCCTGTGTTAGATTTGTTCACCTGCCAGGATTCCTCCACCGGTGAATCAGTGGGGAGGCTTCAAGAAGATATCTTATCCAAATATTTTATTAGTCTCTTTTGCTTTGTCCAGCAGTGACATATAATAATGATACCTGTGTTTTTTGGGGAAAAAAGAAAAATCAAAAATGTTTGACCAGGAGACATGAGTGGGATTCATTAGGATGTTTAATGTTGACATTTACTCTTTTGAATGTCCAGTTACACTGGAAGACGGCTCAGGTTTCACTTCCTATTTACATTTGCAGTGATTATCCTTCATCGACCAAAACATTTATCAACACAATGTTTCACTTTAGTGCAGCTCATTCTTGCCCAGTCTCTCACTCCAAACCAGAAGGTTGTAAGTTCAGACCTTTTCATGCTGCTCTAAAAACTAAAAATGCTAATTCAGACTCTTGGTTTGTTCTGTGCGTAATAAATAGATGACGTTTGTCTGTGACACACCCTCTCCATCTTTCTGACCTGACTCTCCTTCTCAGAGATGTGTTTGTGAAGAATAGCTGGAGTTGCAGAATGTGACTGAGTAATAAACCATGACCTGAATGTTAGAGGTCATGTAGTGGTGGCTCCAGGAGCGAAAAACCAGGACGATCATGTTGTCAGTGACAGGGACATAAATGGTTCTGCTTTAAAAATAAACAAATTCCTTGTTTTCCCTGATATTTGTTCCTGAAATATCCAGTGTTTCATTTGCCACGTGTGCTGTAGTTATGATTGATTTCCTGTTAATTCACCACATGACTTCATGGTGCTACTTGTCCTTAGGGCAACATTACTTATAGTCTAGGTTTAAGTCACATGAACTTGGCTCTGAAGTTCAGTCTAATACAGACAAACAAACAAGTTATATAGTCTATGTAACACTACAGTAACCATGTAGTACCCGTACAGTCACCTAGCAGTAACCTTACAGTAATCATGTAGTAACAGTAATATAACCTAAAAACCTTGTATTAACAATACGGTAACCATGTAGTAACCAGGTAGTAGTCATTCAGTAACCATGTAGTAGTCATGCAGTAACAATGTAGTAACCTTGTAACCATACAGTTATCATACAGTGACCATGTACCAAACATTTTGTAATGATTTAGAATTATAGAGTAACTATGTAGTATTCATGGAGTAACCGTGCAGTAACCATTGAGTAGTCATGCAGTAACCTTGTGGTATCATGTAGAAACAATGCAATAACCATACAGTGACCATGTGATAACCATGTAGTAATCATACAATCACAGTGTTACTATGTAGCAACCATCTAGTAATCATACAGTAACCATGTAGTAACATTAAGTAATCATACAGTTACCATGTAGTTACCATACATTAACAGCGCAGTAACCATGTAGCACTCATACAGTCACAATGTTGGAACATTGTAGTAACCATACAGTAAACTTGTAACACGTGATCATAGAGTAATCATGTAGTAACACGTAGTCATCATACAGTATCCCTGTAGTAACCATGCAGTCGCCATTACTAAAACAAAACCACCTTTTCAGCTTCTTTACTGTAAATGAACAGTAAAGTTGATACAGTAGAGTTGTGGTTTCAAAGAAACAAAAAACAAAGTGGCAAAATTGTTGAATGGAAAATTATAAAAAAGACTTTTAGGATTGAAGTCGAAGAAATTCGGTTCATTCAACTCTGGTCTCTTGGATGCTCTTCCTCCTACGTCTGTACGTGAGCGACAAAATGGAAAATAATAAACTTAAGGCTGTTGGAGAAAGCAACCATGTCCATGAAGAACTTCAATACGTGAATGTGAACAAACTAGAATTATTGGAAATTCAACTGAAAGCCTTGATATCTGAAAAAATCTGTCTAATCTATATTAATTTTGTCTGTTTCATCATTAGTCACCAACAAACATCACTTCGTGGACGGGCCTCTCCTCTTCCAGTTCAAGATGAATTTCCGCCGCCGTCGGCGACTGATGGAGCTCATTCACGAACGCGGGCGATGCATCCCTGAGAGCCATGACAGTCCCTTCTGTCTGCGAAAACAGAACTCAGACGGCAGCAACACCAGCTTCTTGTCAGGTTAGTGACACACATTTCTGGTGAACCAGGAAAAAAATCATGATGTATAATGGATAATAATTTTTACAGTAAGTATTTTCTGTTTGTCTCAGTGAGTCCCACCAAAGAGATAAAGGTGGTGGTGGGCGTCCGTCGCAGTAGCATGAGCAGCAGTTGCGGCAGCAGTGGTTACTACAGCAGCAGTCCCACGCTGAGCAGCAGTCCGCCTGTTCTCTGTAACCCCAAATCAGGTATGGCCAAACATACAAACAAATCTTTTTTTTTAAGGTTTGAGGAAACACTGCATATGTTACTGCTTCATCCATATGAAAGTGCTTATACAGTGAATACTTCACATTTACCCCACATCATTCACTTCCTCTCTTCCGTTGAGTTCCCCTTTATTAAATATCCTTTATGAGGCTGTGAATTGTTGAAAAACAACATTGCAATCCAGCTCAGAGCTGTTTGGCTGTGAACGGCAGTAAAAACTAAACTTGTACGTTTTACTACGTGTGTGTTTAAATAATCATTACGACAGGAATTTAATACAAACCAACGCGCAATGAGACGCCACGTCAGTGATAATGACAGAACAGTGTAAAACCGTGAGTTTACACCGTGTTTCTGAAAAAAAATATATACTTAAGGTAACACAGTAAATGTAAATAATAATGATGATGATTTTCAATCGTGTGAATGATGCCTGTTTAGTTGAACAGACTGCTGCTTTATCGCAGGAATTGAAGAAAGACTCACCCTAAGATCTACAAGAGTTTTGAATCTCTCTTTATTGACATGACAGTTGTTCAGTGTCTGGTCTGTTGAGGTAGAACAACACAATAGTGTTAATTTAGTTTTTTTTGTCACATGAAACAATTCCTTCACTCGGGCCTGTGGCTTCCCAGCCTGATTAAATGTCAAATGACAAGATTGTTTGTGATTTTCTGTCAAGACAAGAAGAAACCAGTAGATAATCAACAACAACACAACTCATGTTGACGGTATAATGAAGTTACTGCTTCATTATACCAAGGGGAAATACACTTATACATATATGACATTTTGCAGGTCTCCACACAATGAGGGGCTTTTGTTGAATCATAGAATTGTAAGAAATTATGTTGCATCCCGGAAATGAATCGTGTGATTGGGAAGGAAAAGAAGGACGCACACATAAATGTACTGTATACAAACACACTTGTACATCACATGCACAGAATAACCTTCTGTGTTTGCTGTGAATGGATCCAAACATCACTTTTTCCAGTCTAATCTGTATTATGGTACTTTTACAAACAGATAATCATAAAACGAAAGCCTTTTTTTGAACACATAGTTCGAAATGTTTATTTGTCATGTATTTCTGCCGACTTTCTAGACCAGGTATGGACAAACTAAGGCTCAGTTGAGCTTTTTAATATGACCCGCCCACCTTGTCTAAAATAAATTATTTATTCATATTATCATTATACTTCTGCCCCATCACTGCAATAATGTGTTTCCCCAGTAGATGACGATCGTTTATCAAGAAGAGTTTAAAAAATGTAGGATTTTAGTTTTTTTACATGACTTTTACATGCAATTTATTTAAGTTCCACCGAACGGTCCATCTTTCTGCCCTTGACTCGGCCCCTGTGTCCAATTTTAGGACCAATTGTGGCCCGCGAGTCAAAGATTTCTGCTCACGCCTGTTCCATAAAATAATGTGAATACAGAGGAAGCCAGTGTGTGTTGAGGAGTCCGTGCAGTCAAGTCATGTGCTGCCTCAAACTGAGGGAGTGAAGTTATAGGGAAGTTGGAGGAGGGTAAGAAGAGCTATACTGTTTCAGGAAGCAGTGAGCCTCCAGGCCCCGAGTTAGTGTGTAACACACACACACACACACACACACACACACACACACACTGACTGAATGAACTATTAGGTTTCTGTGTTTTCAGTGTGCATCTGATTGAATGTTTGCGAGTTGATGCACGTGCTGAAACTCTTGCCTCAGACTGGGTCAAGTGCCTTTCCTGTTAGAGTATTACTGTGTATATTGTACTCTATATGTATGACCTGTATTTGTATTTGTATTTGCAGCCTCTAAGTAATGTTAAGGTGTTGTGTTTTTCTACAACAGTTCTGAAGAGACATATAAGTCCAGAGGAGCTGCAGACGCCAGGAGGACCGTTTATCAAGAAGACATTCACAGTAGGACGCACACAATCACAAAAAAACATGCACATGTGCAAATGCTCAATCACTACACATGTCTGAAGCCCAGCGTACACTGCAGGACTTTGACATCACTTGTCAGTCAATGTTGATTTTGCTAACTGTCGACTAGGCCGAGTCGTGCAGTGTCTACGGGATCCAACAAGCGATACTGACCTCACTATCGCCTCCTGTCTACGTCACGATCAAATGTTTCAAATCCTACCGCCCCCACACTCTGCTTTTCTGCACATACATAGATATAGAATAGGAAACATGTAAACAACACGGAGCAGCGTTGCAGAACAGACAGACCAAACTGACCACGTCTGTCAAGACCTTTCCTGGTCCATACACGTCGTGGTCACCTTTTCTGTACCATGTCTGTGCACAGCATGGCAAAAATTGTCAGGGATATTATTTTTTTTTGGTGATTATTCTCATTGAGTCTTTTTTACATTACAATACATTTGACAGCAACCCAGCTTTATTGAGATTAAAAACCTCACCCTAAACCAGTGCTTCTCAAATTTTTAAGAGCAAAATAGTTTGAGGACCACCAGTCTGCTCCTGATGCCACAGCAAATGATATTTCATTATTTACCTAAATCTCACCAAGCAACTTCTTTATTACTCAATCAAAACATGAAACAACAAATTCACTCCCACTTGTCACACTCTGCCTGTCATGTCTGTTCTTCACCAGTAGGGTCCACCCCACATTTTGATAAGCTGTTGTTGTTTCACAGTGGATCAAAAATGAAAACAGGGACAAAGTTGCAGCCAAATGTAATAATTATTGAAAGTTTGAAAGTCTTTCTGTCTTTCCACATATGCAATGTAGATTTTTTTTCTTATGGAAAGAAATTTTAATTTTCAAAGACCAAAGCATTATGTTATAAAACAAAAAAAAAATCCACACATCAGTAGTATTTGTTTCTTATTTTCTTTCACTGTCTGTATCCATGTGACTTCCTCTTAATGTGACAGGAAGTCACATGTTGAGTTATGTTACATATGCTACAACATAACTCAGTGATGGTAAAATCAAGTACACATTAAATATGTTTGGACCTATTATATTTACAATGTGGGCCAAATTTGGCCCTCGGGCCTCAATTTTGACATGTACTATGACGTGTACATCTAGGAGGCAAAATTTAAAAAACTGTCTTTAAAAGGTAAAAACTTTTTTTCTCAGATTGTAGGTGACGCCGTGGGCTGGGGCTTCGTGGTTCGGGGAAGCAAACCCTGTCACATCCAGGCTGTGGATCCTGGTGGACCTGCAGCTGCTGCTGGCATGAAGGTATGGTGATACTGAGGCTGACGGTTGGACTTAAGTTTTGTCTTCTCTTTATGTTGGAATACGAAACGGCATAATCCAGTATATAGAGTATATGGTGTTCCTATAGTGCATATGTAGATGTGCTCATGGGAACATCATCATCCGTCTTTTTACCCCATATGTATCATCTTCCATTTCCTGGTCATTATCTTGTCTGGATCACTTATGTCCACTTGTCTTTTTCCCTCCAAAGTTGTCATTATATATGTCTACACTCACACGTGTCTTTCTGATTCACCGCACTGCGACTCAGTGGACGCTGTTTATTCCTGTACATTTACATTAGGTGAGGTCTGTGGTTGGCTGTAGCTCAGAGAATCTGGAGAATCGGAGGGAAAAGTGCTGCGACAGTGGAATTATTCCACTGCCATGACGGTATGTAGGCTGTAGCAAGGCATCCTGGGAATGCAGAGTGCAGCTACATTAACCACAACATAACAAAGAAAGAGAGAGGGCAGGAGACGAGGAGGGGGGGGCAGCGGGAGTCAAGGAGAGTGGAGCAGAGAAAGGTACGATTTAGAGGGTAATTTAAAGGTAACACTCAGACGGAGCGGCTGAAGAAATGATGTCAACGGTGCTTCTTTTGAGACAGGAGGTGTTAGGAAAGACCGCATTGTAAATAAGTTACTATTACTGTTTACTGTCGTCATTCGTTTTCAACCACATAACACGATTCATGAGTCTCAGCATGTAACAAAAGTGTACGTATCACAGATCTACATGAGAACCTCCTACTATTTCTTCACTATAAATCTGGTTTTCAACATAATTGTAGGTTTCTTCTTAACAGGCATAAAATAAAATACCACGTCCTGAAAAATATACCATAAAACATTTCAGAGGTAATGTGAGTCAGGATCCCAACATGTATTTATTACGTTATTTTTATTACTTTACTACGTTGTTCCGCTGTGTACCTGTCAAGGTAGTATCAGTGTGAATAATAGGACTGTATACTTTGGTTCCATTAGTGACACAGCTGACATGCTGCAGACTGGCCTTTAACATTGATCTTTGATGCAATAAAATCACTGAGGATTGGATTATGGAAGGAAATGTAGCCATAATAAATAACAAAACTATATAATAGATATAATATGATTTGGCAAATATAGCAAAAAAAAATCCCTGATAACATCTGAAAAGCAAAAAAGAAGCTAAAAATAAACACCATCTCAGTGACTCTTTTTTAAATTAATTTATGTAAAAAATATTGCAGCAATATGTATTTACTGCCAATAGTAGCAGCTGAAAAATCACATGCTTGTTAAAGCAAAATTAAAGAGACAAGTCAAAGTCAATGCATATGAATTTCTACAATCAGTTCAGCTCCACTGTGGTGGGAAAAAAAAATTGTGTCCCTTGTTTACCAGCGCTCCCTGCTGTTTCTAGAATGTTCCCACGTCACCTGAGAAGTTGAATTTACATGTGTCACAGCAGTAACACTATCCAGTGTGGAGAATGTTGTGTTGTTGAGTTCTGGAGCCACAGTCCAGACCAAAGAACCTAAAACAAACCCTCTATTTGGTAAAACTTTATTTACATCAAATCATTCATTCATCTTCATCCACTTATCTTTTCCCGGGTCACATGGACGACAGTCTCCACGACTGACACCCACATCACACTGTGATCACACCTTCCTGTAGGTCAGTGCCCCCCCCAAGCAAGAAGAAAACAATTTGCGCCCCCACTCCACCACCCACTCTCCGCCACAACTATAAATAATAGCATTTGTCTATAAAATAGTTCTAGGTACACCTCTGCGTAACATCGCATCCTTGTTAACATAAAGAAAACAAAAAGAAATAAATATAGTTCAACTCACAGTGCACAATGGGCAATGAGAGCGCCACTGCCAACTACTGGAGTGGATGTGCAATTACATTTTATTGTTGTATTTATTTTATTTTATTTAGTGTAGCACGGCAGAAAAAAAAGCATGTTTCCCAGGGTCACACCAATCCCCTCAGCATTGCACCGCGCCCCCCCAGGTGGGCCTGACCCACTATTTGAGAAGCACTACTGTAGGTGATGGTATGTGAGTTAGGATGGCATTTCAGGGCAGCTTCGTGGCAGCAGGTGGATTCAAACCTGAAGCCTTGCGACCACTGCCTTAACCGTTAGGACACCACTGCTCTACTTTTGGAAATAGAGCAGTGCAACTTTTTGAGTTAATTTCTAACTGTTTGTAAATTTAACTTTCCTGTCTGGGACTCACTTCACGAGTACTCCAGAAAATGTATCGTTTGATTCTTCACTCAAATATCATTAAATCCTTCATGAAATTAAGGCTGAATCTTTCATCTTCTACATAGAAAAAAAAACACAGGAGGATGTACTGTTACTAATTTGTGGCGTCTCCTGAAACAGTAATCCACATACAGTTTCTCCCCTAATCTTAATGAAGATTCAATGATGGTAGAACACAGAGATTAGCATCTAAACCCCATCTCCCCTCGTGGTAATGTTTGTTGACTTCCTGTTACCTTGGTCTATACTGAATTCTGTCCTGGCTCAGTGTGTCAGGGATTTAACCCCTTCTGCCTGGAGCTCAGCCAAGACCAACAACTCTAGACTCTCAGAGGAAGACGGGCGTCTGTGCTGGGGGAGGGGCGTTCAGGGGGGAGCAGAGAGCCTGCAAAGAAAGAAGCAGATAGAGAGAGAAAAATGCATAGAGACAGAGTAAAGGAGCTCGTGTCCGCCGGTGCATGATGAGACGGGACTGTGATGTACTGTGGTGTTCAGGCAGAGGTTAGATGTGATTACAGTGAGAGGCTGGGATTCCTCTGAGTCACAGAGAAATATCACTTTCCTCCCACTTCTCATCATGATTCCCAGTTTCTCCACCTTCTTTGCAGACACATAAAACATTCCAGGAAAAATTTGGGATGATAAAACTTTTTGCTGACATCCAATATGCGGCATGCACCTCCAAATGTGTAATTTCCAAATATGGTATAAAACTGACATCACCTTGGAAATATTTATCCATTTATCAAACGTCTGTATGAGTAAGACATTAATTATTGAGCTGAAATGCTGCCATCTAGTGACCTTCGCTTTTACATACAGTTGTTTATCCCCAAAACCATTTTTAGGTCAAACATTATTTTGTTAAAATCCAGGAATTGCGTTATTAGGTTTTCAGTATATGACCAAAAAATGATTCTAACGATTCTCAGATGGTATTATATAATATGCTAGTATAAGGACGGTATCATCGGACATATTTTCTGACGTGTTTTCTGGTCCTTTGTGAATGACAACCTGTTCCAGAAAGAGCTGCTGTGGCTGCAGGTTTTTGTTCCAACCAACCACGAACACGTAGTTTGACCAATCAGCTGCCTGCTGACTGAGATCAGGTAAATAAACCCATCAACTGCTACTGTGTTGGAATGAAAACCTGTACCTTTTTCTGGAACAGGTTGGTAAAGCCTGATCTATTGGCTGATGCTGCCCCTGCTGGTAAATACCTTCCTATGTCACCACTGAATTTTGCTGTTTAGACTAAAACCATCGTATATGTTGACAGTTTCAATGTTATTGTAATTAAACAGTAAAGAACAAATGTTTCAAAGAAAAAGCGCATTAAAAGTCAAGAATATCTAATTCCTTCAAACCAGATGTCATTCTAGGCCTGGAGTAGCTCCTTTGTGTACTTGGACCTTTTGTATTAATGATTGACAACTGCCTTACAATGATTACATTCAAATAATGAATTTCTCTCCACTCAACTTCAGGTCTTTTATTTGAGACCTTTATAAAATAAAATATCTTTATATTTCAATGAGTTTCATATATATATATATTTATATAGAAATTGAAGTTTTTTCCTATCGTTGGATTTTTTTAGTCAGTAGTGGGGAAAGAGAAAGAAAGATAATTTTGTTTATTTCTAAATTATAAGAGTAATTAAAATTAAAGAAAATACAAGGTAAACTAAGATTGTGTTTATTGCAAAGAAGATTCTAGTGACATTTTTAGAAAATTCCACTCCAGCAGCAGCAGCAGTGGCAGTAATGACCTCCTCACCGTACACTGGCTTATTTTGTTATCAGAGCTGCCAAGTTGGAGCAGTGGGTAGACGCTGATAAGGAAGGCGTGATCGGAGTGTGACCGACAACTCTGTAAACTCCGGGTAATTTAGGGTCAGTAATTGCTGCATGGCTCTATTTGTGGTTCACTAATTGAACTCAGTGAATTGCAGTTACACTGAAACAAGAATGTTTCAGTTCTGACTGCCCTTGAAGGTTAAGCTGGGTTTTTAAAGGAATATTCCAGGACAGAAACTCCAGCTGGCTGTAGATCTGCCGGGACTAAGAGTCTTTGTCAGGTCTCTGTTGACTGTGGAGGGGAAAGTTGTCTTTGGCTCCACACAAAGAAACAGGATACACATATAGAAGGGACAGGACATGAATAGTTTACAGAAACAACAGTGGAAGATGAAAGGACAATGAGGAGCGGACACTTGGGTTAGAGCAGGGGTTCCCAACAGGTAGATGGGATCTACCAGTAGATCTACAAAGATCCTGAGGTTGGTAGATCCTGAGCAACAACATTAAAAAAAATAGTAGTAATAAAAGTAATTCTATAGTAATCACTGGACTAAAGTGAGAAAAATATAGGTATTGAGTCAGACAGTATGATATATATATATATATATATATATATATATATATATATATATATATACTGTATATCATAATGTATAACATAATGTATAGAGTAAGATATCCAATTAATGTACATTTATTGTTGATATTTTTTGTTTCCCTGCCTGCCATTGATTTTTGCATACCACATTTTTTCGACTACACTTTTTTTTTTATTCCTTGGCTTCGGTTTTTACTCCGGTGCGACTTATATATTAAAATATTAAATTGTACGTTCGCTATTTCCACACTAACACCCACTAGAGGGCACTCTAGGGCTTGGGTACCAGTATGTGCTAAACCTGTTTAACCAGAAATGGACTTGGCCATTATTTTACACTCACTGCTACATATATTTTTTTGTTATTATGCATTTTTTGACTGGTACGACCTTTGGTCCGGAAAATACTACAGTATTTAAAACAATTTTCCTCTTGACAAAATGACAAAACACCCTTGAACTATGTCCCTTTGTTTATTATAAAATGTAAGAAATCAAGTAGTATTCTGTTGAAATTTGGTCAACTATTAGTCTGCACAAAACCCAATGTCTCTGAAGATCAGTAACATCAGAACCAGAACTGTTTTTATTACCTGGTAGGTTTTCACTTACAGGGAATTTGTTCTATTGTACAGTGCAGCGTCCAAACACAGTTGATGTCTAGCTTACTTTTTCCAACAAGCCAAGGTTTGGAGACAGTTTTGGGACAAGTTTAACAGGACAGAGGTCAAACGGCCTTGTCTTTATGGGACTTAAACAAACAAAGTGTTCAACAAACAAGGTTCTGTCTGTAGTTGAATATTTGTCTGTGGCTAAAAACGTGTCTCTCCAGACCAGTGCTGAACTTTTGTCATGTGTCTGTCTTCCTGCAGGTTTGCCAGTTTGTGGTCTCTGTAAATGGACTGAACGTCCTCTCTCAGGACTACCGCACCGTCAGCAACCTGATCCTAACTGGACCCAGGACCATTGTGATGGAGGTGATGGAGGAGGTGTAGGTCTGAGGAGAGTCTCACAGAAAAGCGATCATTTAATCACGTGGCAACAGCAGGTTTTTACGCCTGACCTCGAATCCACACAGACGGAGACGACCTGAACTGCAGCTCACTCTCTTTGTCCCTGTGGTTGTTTGGACAAGGTGGATGAAAGAGAAGCAGAGTCTTTAAGAATCTCCAGTCAATGATTCAACCAGTTGGTAAATCATAAAAGTCCAACAAATTTTCACTTACTGCTCAACCACAACTCTACAGTGTCTCCAGCCAAGAGTGACCTCACTGTCACAGGAAGCAGGAAAGACAAGACGACTTTTCTGTCTCTTTAAGGTTTAACTTGATTTACACCAGAGCTGAGTTAAAAAGAGTTAAAAATACTGAAACTCTGATAATAAGGAACATTATTATCACAACACTTTTTTGTGTTTTGTGAGCACTTTAAATCCTTATTCTGATTTCTTTTAACTCTACAGATTTATAATCTAAGTCTAAGTTTTTCTGACTCTAATCTGGACAGTGTCACTTCGAGGGGTCCTGCCAAAATGTCCCCACAAGGATGGTGTACCTATTGTTCCTACCTGTTGTGTCCCCATAAGGATAGCTATGCATGAATACACTCACACACACAGACCTCTCCTCATTTTATGGGCATAGACTGAGACTCGATGACTCAACGCTGCCCTCTGTTGGGATGTACAAGCACGCACATGAAATGAGTACAACTGAAGTTGTCTCCAATCTTATATATAACATATAATATAATCCCATAGAAAGAAAGGTTGTATAAAATCATCCTTCAAACGACATCACTGGGGGGATTTCAGATTAGATTACTAGATCAATGTGTTGCTGTTAGGTCGTGTACATAGTTAAAGTGCAGTAAAATCTGCATTTGACGTCCAGAGGCACAATGTACAGAAAACCCTACTCACAAGCAATGACTAAACTTTTCAGATATTCTGTAAATGCAGTGGGAACAGAATCAAACGAGGATAATTTCCTGGATTATTTAGGCTTTTATCTCGCCAAAGCGTTTGAATTCTACTATGTCCTTTACTACAGTATCAAACAGTTTTTAGCTGTGAGACTTTCTTATAGTTACCATAGTGTCCTACTTAACAATATGACAACACAATATGAAATACTTTGTTTGGTTTTTATTTGATACTTGATTTTAAAAAAAGACATATTTGAAATTAACAAATATTTGTTAGAACACAATATATACAATTCTATATTGTAGCAAAATAGCTATTGAAAATGTATAAAGGGTTGAAGATGAATGATCTGATGATTTTTTTTTTGCGGGGGGGTGTTACTTTCTCTGTGTTTTCATTTAAATATATATTCACGTGACAAATACATTTCCCTGATTAATCCTTATCAGTGGTTATGAGTATCGGAAATGATCTGATGATTTTTTTTTTGCGGAGGGCGGGGGGATGGGGGGGTTTACTTTCTCTGTGTTTTCATTTAAATATATATTCACGTGACAAATACATGTCCCTGATTAATCCTTATCAGGAGTATCGGAAACTAAAGTGTTGGGACAATATCGACAAAATAAAAATTGGACATCCCAAATATATATATATATATAGACACAAACAAACACACATATATATATTTATATATATGTCTACATATTTACCTTTATATGTTAATATAAAGTATTTAAAATATATATGTATATAGATATATATCTACTGTATATATATATATATAAATATATATGTATTTGAGTATATATATATATATAAATATATATGCATATGTATGTTCGTGGTTGAGGAAGGGAGGACACCTGTTTTGTGGCCTTCCACTAGCATACCTTCTTCAAGGTTAAGTGTCCAGTGTCCAGGTGATGATTTGTCAAAACAAAATGACTTATACTTATACAAAGGGATTTCCTGCTCTATTACAGTGAGTTTGTATAAATGTACATTAGGTACAGTCTGTATAGTGAGTGGTGAATATAAAACTAATATCCTTCATCTAGCACTTCATTCACCTTCACTTCCACTCCATATAAACCAGTCCGTAGCCATAATAATAAACCTGTTCAGGATTATTACTGATAAAAAAAATCAAAATTTTGTTAAAAAAAATTCAGTTTGAACAAAACAGTTATTTGAATTGATAAAAATCAATCACAAATTTTTTTTCATCTGTTTGATTTAACTTTTATTTAAGATAGAAGCCATTTGAAAAGAAGGAAAAATAATTTCAAATAACATTTTATTAAAATTATTAATTTGACATTTTTATTCACATACCCGTTCAGAATTTTCAACATTTTTCTCCTGTAGTCGATTAGACTCAAATCAAGCCCAATTGCAGTAAATCTTTGCCAAATATCGTAGATCCTACACTGTCTCTTTCCACCGTGTATTTGTGTTTGTTAATCAGTGAAATGCATGATTTTTGCATATCTTTGTGCAGCATTTGTTTCTGAACAGATGCAGCTACAGATGTAAAGTTGAGTGTAGTCTGCATAAGTTTTTGTTACTGCAGTGTCACAGCTTTACTCACAGAGAGATTCGGAAATAATTTGTTGTGTGTTTTTATGGACCCCGTGTATTGATTTTACTTTCTCTCCAAGTACTTAATGGTCAAGTACCTCGCAGTGAAATACTTTTTTTTTACCTCCAATAATTTCAGAATCCATGGTATAAAAGATAACACTTTTATTCTCAATTTCTTCACTCAGCATGAGTTCGACTCCCATCACTTTGTCTTTCATCACATCCTCCCACAGATGCGGTGTAAATTTTGGTTCTGGCTGTGATTCTGATAAAGGAAACGGAAGCTTGTTGCCCGTTCTCTTCATCAGAACCACTGATGAAGAGAACCTCTGAGAGTCGGTGATGGATGGTACATTTCAGGGTGTAGAAATGTGTGCAGTGTTACTGTCACGGTGAACTGTGTGGGTGGAGGAGACTGTGAGCTTTCACCCTAATATCTTATTTGGCTGCTCATCACTTTGGTCCCTTATCGTCCTCGGTTCTCAAACTGTTATTACCCTTTACTTTTGACAGAGATAATGTAGAGACGATAATGACAATCACTGTTCATCGTTCTCTGTTTTACATTGTGACCTCATCTAATCAAAGGGACCTCTTCTCTGTACGTCGACATCAAATTTAGGGAATGTTTGTCCAAATGTTTATAACCTGCAGATGTGACTGACTTGGTTGTTGTGAGCAGTTACTCAAGGGTTGAATAAACAAACTGTCCTGTGATTCTCCTGTGTTGACTTCTTCTTCTTCCGGGTTGTCCCTTTGTTCAGGGGTTGCCACAGCGAGTCAACAATTTCCATCTCCACCTGTCCTCTGTATCTTCTACTCTAACTCCAACTACCTCCATGTCCTCCCTCACTACCTCCATCAATCTCCTCTTTGTCTCCTACCTGATAGCTCCATCTCTAGGATCATTCTTCTACCACTGTCCCTCCTCTGAACATGTCCAAATGATTCAACTGTGTTGACACTTGACTTTATTTTATTTGTTTTCCTTTGTGAAGGTAGAAAAACAGGAGGCTGTTCATCATTAGAACATGAATGAGTCAGTAACCAGTCGCCTCAGATCGTCCTGAATTATAACGGTAAGTTGATACTTTTAAGAATGAAATTTCTCTACAGTAGGCCTGGGCAATTACTGAAATTTGAGTCACGGGCCAGGTCAGGATCAGAAAGATGGAGTATTTCCATGAACTAAGAATAATGATGAGTAAAGTATTGAATAAAGGCAAAATACTTCAGGCGTCTTTAGACAATTTATTGAGGAAATGCTGGCTTTGCTAAGGTAAAACGTAGAAGGATAATCATAATATAAATTAAAAGTATAATTTGGACATGTCTGGTGGGCCGGGTTATAACGCCAAACAGGCCGCATCTGGCTCCCGCACCTTAGTTTGCCCAGATCTGCTCTACAGGGACCTCTATACTTTCTGATTCAGGGGAATTGAAATAACCCTCAGTAAATAACCAGTGGCTGGAGAGAATGTTTTTTAATTGTTTTTTCAATCTAGGGATGTCAGATAATATCAGATAATATTGATACGTCCATCATAGGGATCTAATACATATATTTTTGCTTTAGGTCGATATCAGTATCGGAAATGTCTGTGTTTAGACAATATCGGCAACTGTCGGACATCTCTAGTTCAAACTAATCCAATAGCTAAAGACTGTCTAAAATCCTAATTTCCCAATACTATAATAGACGCCGTTGCAGTTGCAAAATGTGACCAGCAGGGGGCAGTGTTTAACCGGTAATCGTGGTGTAACTTTGTTGCTTAATCATTTTTCTCTTCACGTCTGGATGCCGTCCATACATTTACAACTGATGATAATCTATTAACTGTGGACGTTTTGTTTATTTAGTTTTTATATAATATATGGATTAAAAGGTATCTTTAATGTTTTAGTTTAAGATCGCCGATCTCCTCATTCAAGACCTGCTACTGTGTCCTTGTTGGTCTGGTGTTGTGTTGTGGTGTTAAATGTTTCACTGAGCAAATTAATTGTGAATCTGAGTGAATGTAAAGGAATATTCAGTGTTTCCATCATGGGCTCCTTGTCGCTCCCTTCTTTCTTCATCAACATCTCATAGACCGTGACATGTTGGATCTTTGTCTTGCTCTGTCTCATCTTTAGTCTTTTGAGAGTCTGGCTCTGAGGGGTCTCTTCAGCAGAACATCGTCACGGGCCAGACTTCAGTGATTGTCAGTTTTGACTCTTTAATTCCAAACAGGCCTTTCTTGACTCTCTGGAGTTCCAGCTGTTATTTTAGTGACATATTTCTTAAAAGCTGTGAGAATATTTTTCAGTCTTATTGAAGGTACTTTTCAAACTCCAGTTCTTGACACTTTGTCACATTATATTTAAAAAATGTAATGGTATCACACTTTCTGTACACACACACATATATATACATATATACATATATTTATGTATATATATATAACTCCATCCCCCAACCCCATTGTTTCTTGTAATATATAAAACATATAGAACATATATAAAACATACATACAAACATACATAAAAAAATATAAATATATATACACACACAC
>JAFBJS010002000.1:127815-141090 GCA_016785265.1 Paraplagusia blochii | reverse complement strand
TTGTTATTATATTTGTCCAGATTAATGTAGATTAAGTGGAAGCAGACTTTTAAATGGACAAGAAATTAAAGAAAGAGTGGTCTAATCATTTTTTTCCATGACTGTATTTCATATGTGGAGAGAAGGAAAAACATTTATGTTTATGGTTAATATCTCATTATATATTGAGTTTGTCCGTGACTTCATGTCTGTTTTCAATTCTGGCTCGCTGTGAAATACAGTTTGACACCCCTGGTCTGTTGGGTAAATGCAGGCATTTCACTGGATAATTTCAAGTATAATGGTAAGAGAAAATAATAGTATGATTGACATGACATGATTGGCCGGATTAAAAATCCCAATGGGCCACATCTGGTCCACAGGCCGTTGTTTGCAAACCAACAAGAACAAGTGGAGGTACAGAGAGATGTTACAGAGCATGAAGCAATCAGTATGACGAACATGTTGAATGCTGTGTTCAATGTCCTCTGGGTAATTTTTGTATTGCACATAAAATATCTTAATATGGCAAAACTCCCTGTAAGATCGTAATTGATCGAGGGGATGGAGAATTCCAAAGTAGCGAGTACTTGGATGAACATCCTTCAACTCTCTTCTTCTCTGCCTCACGTCCATCACAGACACCAACGTGCTGCGGTACATCCAGCTGACGGAGATGAAGATGAGCAAGAGTGGACAGCGGGAGCGAGAGAGCGGCAAAGAGACCATGGGCTAACCTCCCACCTTCCACCCTCCGGACCCTCCTACCTCTGACCCCATGAGCAGTCCCAGATCCACCCTTCTCCTTGGCTCCACCTCCTCCACCCACTTTTGACAGCGGAACAGCCCCACAGACCCACGAGACAGTCCCAGCAGGCTGCCAACGATGGACAAAGAGAAGGAAAACATATCAAGATCTGTCCATGACTGCATCTGTCTCTCAGCCCTCTCCCCTCTTTTCTTCTCCTCCTCCTCTCGTCTCCCCCTCTCCTCCCTCAGGTGCTGTGGTCCCTTCTTTTAGATGCAGACAAAAACAGCGACAGAGGAAAACGGTGTATGATACTCTTGTGACACGGCTGTTACAGCGGATTCTTCTGAAACACATAAAAGTCAGACATGAGCTTGATTTAGAGAACATTTAAAAGAAGAAAAAAAAAAACATAAATGCATTTTGGTTCTGCTCACTTGCTTCTTTTTTGTCCTGTCCCTCGTTTCCTCTGAGTGAGATCAACACGGTCGGTGAGTTTGACCAGTCCAGAGGACATGAGGGAGTTCAGGGGACTCTTATGGGGCGGGGGACCCCATCTGGACTACAGCTCTGTTTGTGTACGGACCCCAGTGGGAGTTACTCTGACTGTAAACCTGGGACGGACAAAAGTATATTCATTTCTGTAGAGAATTGGCCTGTCTCTGTGCTTTTCTTGGTCTCTGTTTACGTCACGTTATAGTTTCTGGACTGTTGTTTAAATTCAAGGGCTAATTTTAGTATTTTATTATTTCTTCCAACTGCATCCATCACACTGCAGTTACTGAGTGGACAGTTGGGTTGTCTCTTTGGGCTGAAGCCCCCCTTTGGGACTGTGTGTCATCGATGTTTTTGACTGTGGAAGCACACCACTCCCTTCCCGTATCCTTCCCAATCCGTACTCCCAATGATGATGTCACATCAGGAAAAAAAAGCCAGTGGTACCTGGGTTCTGCTGATCCTCTGTTGGTTGAGTGGAGATCCACTGAAGGTTCACAGTGAGACAGACGTCCTACTCTCCGAACACTAACAATTTAGAGAATCTACTTGTCATCGGTGCAGAGAAAACAATCACAGACTCTTGTGTTTGGATTTTCCCAAACTCTCTCTTCGGAGCTCCTCCAATCAGAGCGAGCCGTTTGAGATTCCTGCCTCTTCCTGTTGTTTCTCTTTCGTCGTGGGGTAGAACACAGAGCCGTATGGACACCCGTCACTCTTGGACGCCACTGGCCAGCAGCAAGGCTTTTTCCACTGCTCTTGTGATCCGTGAGGCTCATTCACTAATAATGCTTTTATATCAGCTTTAGCGCAGGCTGAACGGACGATTCCTGGAAGCATGACCTGAGGTGCGATGACATAAAACCCACTTCCTGTTCCCCATGTGCTAGTCCACACCTTTCTGCATGTGTTGCTTGACTCCAGAGATACGTCAGATGTCAGCAGGGTTTGGTGGGGGGGGGGGTCAGACCTGCTGCTGCTGCGCTAATTGCCTTGGCATGCTTCTGCAAAAAACAACCGGTCTGATCTTTTTTTTGTGTATTCATTCAGTCCTTTGTTAAGGCCAGTGAAGACACAACAACATTCACGATGTAGCGTCACCATATTACTCAGCAAACTGGGAGAAATCAGCATTCCCACCGCACTTCCTCAATTTTTCCATTGACCCATCAGAATGAAATAGGGGACCTAAGTGTGTCATTGGGACTCAGGAGAGACGGCACCGAAGAGCTGATATTTGGTCCGGTGCAGGGGAAGTAGGCCATCATCAGCCGCAATAAAGCAGCATCTGCAGCTCCCACTCTGGCAGCAGAGGCACATTACAAAAGTTTTATTCATAACTAGTCGCAGTAGAGGCAGAGATGTGAAATGTAAAAGTCATATTATCAAGTCAGCCAGCTCACGTCTTGTGCGCACAGGAAGTCAGAGGTTGGACAGAAGTGCTGTGCTGGTTTTTATAACTGTCACGTCAGATCTTAAAGAAAGTGTATTCTATTTATGATCCCATTTAGAGAGAAAACAGTCAAAGCAGAGGCGGAAATTCAGTGGATTGACAGCTGCATGACTAGCTCATATTTTATAATGCCGGTCACGTCCAGGTTATTAGTCTTGGCCAAAATGGTAAATATTGATGTAGCTGTCAATCAAAACTAGACTAGCCAATTGTATTATTATGGCATCAGGATTTTGTTCTTATCTACATGAGAGAGTAATTTGAGACAAATAAATGACAATTAGTTAGAAATGGGAATTAAATCACATTTTATGGACATTTACACTAATGAAAACATTTGACAGGCCTTGACCTTTATCTATATTTAGTTAACGGCCTAGCCTAATGGATGAATCGATCTATACAGAATGACACACTCATATGCAGTATATATTTATATTAATATACATATATATAGTATGTATGTAGATTTGTCTGTACACACACACACATGTATACAGACACATCTACACACATATATTTGTATATATGACACATACATATATACATACATATATGTTTATATACGTATGTATGTATATATTTATATATATATAGATACATATATCAATATGTTTACATCCATATATACACATATGTGTAAATATGTTAAATATATGTATACATATATCTATACATAAACATATATAAACACATATAAAACATATATGTATGTATATATGTAAACATATATACATACATATATGCATACATACATATATATTTATGTATGTGTACATGCACATATACATATGTATATGTGTAAATATATTGTTATATTTTTTTCATGGAGTAACTAAAGACGTAAGAGAGGCTCTTGCTGTGATTTGTGAGTGAACAGTATGTGTGTGACAATACACCGTATTGTGGAAGGAAAAAAAAATCAAATCTGGTCTCATCACACTTCTCTAAAAAAAAACACAGGACAACACATGTATTTGTTTCCTACAAAAAAAACCCAAGATGTAAACTGATCATGTTCATAGCTCAGACAATGTTCAGTCTCTCTCGGTTCAGATTGCTGTGAAAAGGTTGGACTCTGGACGAACTCATTGACCTTGGGTCATAATTACCATCACTGATCACCTTATTCTCACATCCATGAAGACTGTGATGAAGATGGCGTCCCTCAGCTGATGTAGACCGTAACATGAGAGGCAGAAAACCTCCCTCCCTGCTGTTGTGCCTCTGAGCTCTGTATACTCTCACCCTGCTTCCCCATAGGAGAGGAACCAAACAAACAACATTGAGGAATGGCACCTGCAGGCTCCATCACCATGGCTGCCTGCGCTATAACTGCTCACCCACTGTCCCCCGGGGGGGACCCGTCTCCTCCCTCGGCCCTCTCTCCACGGCACCGGTCGGCCATCTTGTTTCTGCCCTGCTGTGCTAAGTCATTCTAGCGCCTCCACTGTCTCATCATAACTCGCTGAACAAACTGCAGACTCACTCCTGGCCGGTGTTGGATTCTTAGCAGAGCTGCTGTGATTCCGACAGCACGGCGTCTGCGCAAGTAGAGAGACCTGAACCTCGACGTCAGTGTAGCTTTGGAAAAAAAACGTACAAAACAAAAAGCACAACAAAAAAAAGAGAAATGGAAAAAAAACAGTAGATTTCCTGGCTGTGTTTCTTTCTGTTGGATCCTTTTACTTTGATGTCAGTTGAGGTAAATGTTTGTCAAAAGTCTGAGTAGTTTTTTGTGACAATAATACAAATGTTCAAAAAAAGAGTAAGTTTTATGGTTGTGAAAAGCTTTACTTTACTTTATAAACAGAAAAGAAAATCAACTGATAGAAAAGAGAATTTACGACGGCTCCTCCAGCTGGAGCTGCTGCTGTGACTGTGTCGGTATTTGTTGGTATTTTTTTTTTTTTTTGTCCCGGTCATGGGATTCAGACTCGGCTCAGAGAACTGTGTGTATGTGCAACGCCCTAGATTCCCATGCGCCTGTTTGTCGGTGGCACCAGCAGGATAGCAGGAGGGGGACTAGAACTAGAACTCTAAAGAACTGGTACCGGAGCGCTGAGCCGCTCCTCACAGCTGTGCACCTCCACCCTGTCTGTTTCTGACAAAGTAACCTGACAGTGGAGAAGTGGAGGCTATGACCGCGCTTTCGTCTCGTTTCGCCTCGTACCCTGGAGGCCTCTTCTTTTCCTTCTTTTGCGAATCTTATATTTTTGTCCCCCCATTTGGACAGCCAACAGCCACCAGGCCTATGACAGTGGACTGACAGTGAACTGCTACCCCGGGAATGCACTATTGATCGGTAACTGAAGAATATGAATAAAGTTTTGAATGAACAGGAATCTGGTGTTGTCGTCATATTTTCTGAAGACTCTCTGGGTGTAACAGATCTGTCTTGGAACCGCACACATCGAAGGGGGCCACGCTGTGGAGGGGGAGGGTACTGCTGTTAGCTTGCACAGGGCCGGATTAACATTATCTGACACCTGGGTCTAATTACCAGGATGAGGACGTTCAGAAGCTGATTTTTTTTTATCTTTATCTTGACTGTGCCTCAAAATAAAGTGGGTGCCATTATTCAGAAGTATTTTCCTACCCATAATATTTTCCTACCCTCTGTTTCAAGGTGTTGGCATATTATCATAGATATTACCACCCATAACATCTATCTAAGACCTTTTAAAGTGAGGTTAGGTGGATATTATGTGGCGCAAAGGCAGTCGACTCCACCACCACCACCCAAATCACACCATACTGAGTGGAGTCCACTCAATGTTATGTCCGTTGTGTTGGTGTTACTTCAGTTGCCACTTGACTGCCTTCTTAACTGCTAGGCCACCACTGCCAATGGTGGCCTAGCAGTAAATTTAAGGAGGCATTTTGCAGATGAGACCTTAAGATGGTCTCTGTGGGGGACATTGTCTCCCTGTTTAACAATGCACGTGTCTCCTATTTTATGAAAGTTTTCCAAAGTAGGAAATAAACAGTCGACCCTAGATGACTTCTGAGAATGTGCGCGTCTAGTGGAGGAGGACGAGGGCGGTAAAGGTGGGGGAGAAACGGAAGGACAGGGTGAACGAGTGACTCAGATCAGACTGATGGTGATGACGACAGTCGTGATGCTGATGGTGCAGCAGTGATGAGTGATGAACATTGTATTTTATCATTTATAAAACAAAAGTGAATAAAAATAATACAGTCTCAATGTCTGTAATTGGTTATTTAAACTTCAACCTTAACATAAAAAGATATTATTTTACACAATATTTATACCATTACAATTTATATAAATACAATTTATATAATACAATTTGTTTTTAATTGTTGTTTCCAATGTGTAGATATTAATTTCTTAGATTGTTGTTTAATAAAATAAAAATAAAACATAAACTTTTGTCTGATCTAGTAACCCAATTATATAAGCTTATTGAACAGCTTTTAATTTTAATTCTTTATATTTTACATCAATATATTTGTTTCTGACTGTGCTATAGATGTTTTGATAGCAGTGGAATTTAAATGTAATTATTAACAGTATCTTCCAGTCACAGGAAGGAAGGTGTAGTGTGATTTGTGTGGCAGTCGTGGAGACCAGGTAACACATGAAGAGGATGAAGACGAATGATTGGATCATAAACAGTATATTTCTGGGGTTGAGAGGAATTCACCTTCCTGTCTGTGTTGTCCCTCTAATCACCTCGTTCCGGATCCCGTCCATCCTTGTCTCTCCTAAAGAAAATCTCAGCATCTTTAACTCCTCCACCTCCAGCTCTGTCTCTTGTCTTCTACCTATTCCTAGTGTCTCTAAACACTAAATGAGACATATTTCCTTATTGAATTAATACAAATGAACATGTCAACTTCTTTGTATTTTATTCAGAGGACCTCCATCTATGAACCTCTCCATGCTCTGACAAAATAATTATAAACTGTTTTCCTCCTGGGTGGCATGGGAAGATTTCCAAATGACTTAACCCTCATATCTTGAGCTCAGTGAATTTATTCTGAGTCTCTATGCGAAGCTGCCAAACCAAACAAGCTCTTAATCAGGGCCTCGTTCTTTTGCTTTACAAAATAATTTTCTTCCATAGAAATACATTTTGGAGAAGAGAGAGAGAGCGGTCAGGAAGTGAAAAAATAAATGACGTCATGTCTGCCTGACGTCTTTCTCCCGGAGCAGAACTGAGGGTTGAATCCAGTCACAGAGAACCCCGACCAGGACATTTGTTGCAGTTTGACTAGACGTGACCAAGATTTAAAGAGAGACAATGGAGTCCATCTCCGGCTCGGACCTGAAACAACCTTTTAAAGAGCAGATATTGACAAAACCTAATGTGATTCTAATGATTATCTCAGATGGCAGCTCCACAGAGAAGACTCTGGTAAAAGGTTAAATTAAAGGTGAAGAGAAAGAGTCGAATCATCGTTGCCATTTTCGCTCCTTTACTTCAAAAATGTTCCTTTCTGTCCTCAGAGCCGAACAGAAAAACGCTGAGGACATTTTTAGTGTGAGGTAAAACCATGTCAAAGTCACTTCAGTGAGTGTTAGTGTGTGTAGACGTGCTCTCTGTCTCTGTCTCCGTCTCTGTCTCTTTAACACCTCTCCCTAACCCTCACGTTCATTCTCAGGCCCATTTTTTCTCACTTTTCTTTGTTGTGGCTTTTAATAGCATCACCATGGCAGTGAGGAGAGGTTGCCAGGCAACTGGCTGGCGTCTTGATGGTGGTTTGATTGGCGGTCACACTGACAGACATTCTGTGTCCGTGTGTGTGTCTGTGAGTGTGTCTGTCATCCATTTTCATTCTGCTTGTGTTCCAACAGTCCAAGCCTGTCATAACAGGGTGAGTTATTAGATTTTGTTTCACCTTTATGGTATTTTCATCTTCTTTGTAATTCTCTCTATTTGGTTCATCATATAATTTTTCATTCGTAAAAATAAAAAAAAAAAAACACCCGACAACACCGTCATCTGCCTCTCATGGCAGCGGCAGTGTCAGAGATTGGCCATAGGAATGCATCACATGGAGAAAAACAGCCAACTTGGAAATGACATCATGGGGAACAGCACTGACACCTGCAGGCGCTGTTTTGGCATTGCAGCAGCCTTTGTCTCATGATTTAACGTGAATGTTTATCCCTGGCAGCACAGTTCAGTCTAGAGCTGAGGCTTGGAGCAATTGTAAATTGAAAATGTTAGTTTATTTTTAACAAATCTCTGCAATCAATGCCATAAAGCATATGTGTCAAACTTAAGGCCGGGGGCCAAATGTGGCACGCCAAGTCGTATTGTTCGGCCTGCAGCAGTTTGCAAAGCCTTTTTTTAAAAAACAATTAGGCATCAGTGACGCACTACCCATTAAAAACTGGTCCACAAGGTTTCAGGTTCTAATCCACCAGCTGCCACTGAGTTGCTCTGATCAGAGCACTGTTCCCACCCACCTCATTTCCAGTGGGCTCACCACCCACAGGAAGGCGCCCAGTATGGAGCAGTGTGATTTGTGTGACAGTTGTGGAGTGGATGAAGATTGATGAAGGATGAAGATAAATGACTAAGAATTACCTGCAGTAACATGTATTTGTGCATTATGGAGTGTTTACATCTATGCAGTCCTCCATTTCCAAGCAGCTTTTTAAGGGAACTGTGTATTGTTGATGTGACCGCCCTGAAAAAAATGAGTTTTTTCCACACCACTGACTTAAAGTGTGGGTCCAGATCGGGCGTGGGCAATTTCTGAGTCATGAATTTGGAGACAGGGCCCAGGCTAGAAGCAAATAGATAGGGCGTTCATGTAAATTAAGATAAATGCAAAATGTCTCGCATAAAGGCCATAATGAATCATAAACTCTACTTGACTACAAAAACAAATATCATCCTCTCAAGCTATCGATAAAAAATAAAGACTTAAACTGTTTTTCGTCTTCCCGGGGCGGCTAAAGCAGACGTGAAACCACCAGGGGGCGACTGTTGTAATATAACCTAATTCGTGCCAGATCAGGTGTGGGCAAATCTTTGGTCCTAGCTGGTCAGCTACTCCTAAAATTAGTTGATAAATAGAGCGTTTGCATCACCTAAGAGAAAATTACATGGCGAAAGGCTAAAATGCTAAAGTGTGTTCTGCCTTTGCTACGCCATCTGTAGGGAAAACATGGGCATAGCAGGTAAACTGTGGATATATAATCATAATACAAATGATATATTTTGTATATATTTTGAGTTTAATTATTTGTTTCTCGTTTGTCACAAATCTCTTAGACACTGCTCACGTCCTCATTCTCTCTCCAAAAATGTCAACAGTGTGGACAGACAGTGTCGTCCAAGTCAGCTCAGGATTGTCCTGCTTTATTAACAGATATATACAGACACCCCGTGAGCACCGGTGATAATAGTAATTATTATTATATTTATTCCTTTTACAATAATAACAACAGATTTTTAATAAATACTCAGTGTTCTTAACCACATAAGAAAAGTCCGTTTGGACTCTGACGGCGGGATTGTCTCCATCCCATACAAACACACACACGTTCACACGCGCACACTTATAGGGCTTCACCCAGTCAGGTAAATACCATCTGCTGCCAAGACAAAGTGTCCAGTGTATGAAAACTACTCCAGAGGCAGGAGTGAACTGGTCCACACAGATACGTGGACCACGGAGGGACAACAGCAGGTCAGAAAAGTCCATCATAGTCCTGGGTCACGATGAGGTTTATGGTGAAATTAGGTAGTCTGCTCCTCTTCCCTGTTTGTGTCCAGTTCTACTGAGATGACCGGGGGACGGCCCCAATGTTGAACAAGGAATGTTTTCTATTATATATATGTATATTTTTAAAAAAAAAGACATTTTGACGGACAAACAAATGAGGCTGGAGCCCCAAATCAAATGGAGATGCACTGGAAAAGCACCAGCACATGAACATGTCACACTTTGTTCATCCACACGTGTAGGGTTTTTTATACAGTAAACACATTCACACGGAACAACGGCTTTGCTGGGAGGCTGAAGCAGCAGGAATGTTGCAGGAGTTTAACGGAGGAGGTTGACAGTGGAAACATGAGACATTGATAAAATAGAACCAAGAATGTATGAAGGATCTGAGGAAAGGTGAAAAATTGAATGAATGTTGCCTTCTATACGTTGATTTAGTTTTAAAAGTAAAAGACATTTTACGTTTTATTGTTGCAAAGTGCCAACCCAGCCACTAGGGAGCACAAGCCAGTGTTTTTAGTGCCGGTCCCAAGCCTGGATAGATGGTGAGGGTTGCGTCAGGAAGGGCATCTGGCGTAAAAACATTTTGCCAAATCTATGATGCGAGACAACAAAAAGATTTCCATACCGGATCGGTCGGAAAATTGTTGACTCGCTTTGGCAACCCCTGAAAATGGGATAAGCTGAAAGAAGTTGTTGCAAAGAGCCAACTTATTTGTCCGTCTGGATGTACTCAGTAATCACGGGCCTGGTCGAAGTTAAAGAATTTTGTTAGGAAACTGGACATGTAACAAAAAAAAATGTTACACCTCTCATCCAAGGGAATGACAACTATAATAACCTATTAATTCTCCTGTAGAAAGGAAGGAAGGAGAGCAAACTCCTTGTCATTGTGACATTGTGATCCACAACCCCCCCCCACGGAACGAAATGTGACCTAGATGTATTTAACCCATCACCAAAGTGAACAGTGGGCAGTTGGACCTCAGTAGTAACTTGATGGATTCAAACCTAGACCCTGGACCCCAGTTCAGTTCCCTAACCACTAAGCCACCACCGCAACACATTTCCCAGGTGACCCTTTCCCTACTCACATAAACTTAACTTTATTTTCTCCCCACTAACAGTTAGCGCTGAAGAAGCCTCTGGGGTGAGAGGTGAAACATTTCCACTCTTTTATTCATTCATCTTCATCCTCGTATCTGTTACCAGGTCACAGAGATAGGAGTCTCCACCAGTGTTACCCAAATCCCACTGTTCCATTCTGTGAACCCTGGAGAGCCCACAGGAAGTTACTGTATGTGGGTTGGTGCAGTGCTATTGTCAACCTGAAGTCTTCTGGACCCAAGTCAGTTTCCTTAGTTACCGGGCCACACTATGGCGCCGTGCGATTTGGGTGACATTTATGGAGACTGCTGCCCCTGCGACACAGTAACAGCTGTGCGTATGAAAATAAATGAATCAATGATATTCTCCAACACTGCTGCAAAGTTTTCTAAAAAACTGTTCAGTTTCCTAATAAAACTCTTAAACCCAAACTTATTGTTATTTTTGGGTGAGGACATTGTCTTATCTTCTATCTTAGGATAAAAATAATTCATCTTGTACTGTTCTTTCTTTTTCCAACATGTCCTTCTTGATATGAGTAGACGTATCTAGAAAGATCTGTCCTAGAACGTCCTGTCTCAAAATTGTCATTAATTGTGATGAATGAGTTCAATTCAAGAATCTTGAGTTCCATTCACAGACAGAGAGAAAAGCTACAAACAAATGTAGTTGAAGACAGAAAGTCAAAGCAGAACGTCATGGAAATGTGCAATTATTTTAGCTTTACATTTACTTGGGATGTCAAACATATGGCCCGTGGGCCAAAATTTGCCCGCTTTGTGCTTTAATCGGGCCCAATTGATATAATCTGAATATGATGAAATACACAAAAACTTCATGTCCAGGAAATGTTTTGAAAAAGTTAAGTTTCACTAAATATGAAGATTTATGGAATATACTTTTGGGGAGGAAATAAAGATGAAAAAGACAGATTTTTCTGTTATTTGCAGATAATGATGTTATGATTGATTTTGACAAAGGAGGTTGGACGTGGCCCCTGAAACGAAATAAGTTTGACACCCCTGCATGAACCGGGCGAAGGAAATGTAACACAGATGAAAAAAAAATGAGGAGAAGAAGAAAAAGTAGGTAGGTGAGCACATCAAGGCTGGTTGAGGCTTCGAGGCCTCAGGTCAACGGTCACTGCTGGGACAAGGCTTGAACGTTAGAGTGGACACAACAGTAGAGGGAATGGCTTCCTGTACGTCCCCCGAACCAGGGGTTGTTTTTGCAGATGTCTGTGAGTGCATTTTTCTGGGCTCAGACAACAGAAGGCATTGTTTTTGTTTGTTTGATTGGATTTTCTTTTTTTGCAAAAATCTTAAGAATTACAAACGTTACCCGCAGTCTTAGTGTTTCACTACAAGTACTGTTGTCCACACACAGCAGGGGGCTGCTGCTGCTGCTGCTGTCCACACAGAGGGACGGTGTGGTCCAGATTCTGACCCTCCATGTCCATGTCCATCAGGTTGGGCCGGGCCGTGCTCACGCCGCTGTCTCCTGATCCCAGCGGGCTGTCACAGCTGCTGCCCGGCGACGAGCTCTGGGTCCGAGACAGAGAGCCCAGCTTCCAGGGGTCGGCCTTCATCCTGGCCGGGGTGGGCCGCGGTCGGGGGGCGAACTCCAGAGTCTTAGGTCTCTCCAGGCAGTGGGCATCCGGGTCAGGGATGGGCGGAGCCGGGGCTTTGCGGCGGTGAGGCACTGGGTAGATGCTGGAGGGGTTGGGGAGACGGGGGATGTCTGTCATTTCATGAGTGCCTGTGTCACAGGGAGGAAAAAGGCAAAAGAAAAGTTTTAGATTTATATGGATTTAGTTTATAGTGTAGTGTAATGTACATATAGTCATGGGAAAGATAGGGTCATCAGTCCACTCTGCTGTTTTCTCCAATTTCTTGCCTGGTTTAACTAAAGGTTCATTTGTTTAGAGCAGGAATCACCAACCTTCCTGAAACCCAGAGCTACTTTAAGGACACTCAGTAATACGTAAAAAAGTTCTGGGACAGACAATAGTGACCACTCTACTGACCATCATGATTGGACCCAGAAAGCACAGGAGCGGAACCATTTGGACCCTCTTAGACCAGTTTTGTTTTTATGGAACACACCCTGCAGGCACCTTAGGTGCATCATGAGAGCTACCATAAAAGGCTAGAAAGTGCTGTCCACCAATGTGGCCACTAAGCCTTAGGAGGTTAATTGAAGTCACTTCAGTTCTCACATTCATAGCTATTGTACTGTCAAAAACTTTAGCCTAACTTTTGTCAATTTTCGATTTTGCCGATATTAAGCAAATTTAAACTTAATTTTCCAATACCCGTATGTGGCGCTGTTTGTCCGCAAAAGGTAAAAGTCTCAGAACCCATATTTGTGATTCCACCAAATTTGACAAAACCCATAAATTGTGTTATAAGATTATCATTATCTGGAAAAACAATATTAACTTCACCAATGTCATGTCAAAGTTAGGTATTCCATGTTTTCCTGTTTATTGTATTCTTCAGGTAATACATTACTAGTGTACCTATCTATATATCAAACTACAGGTGTATTTTACTGAATTATCGCCATCACCTGTTGAATGCTGGGATTGATATCCACCAAACCACAAATAAAAAAAAAATTTTAATGGGTGACAGCGGTGGCCATGAGGTTAAGGAAGCAGACGTGGGTCCACAGGGATTCAGGTTCTAAACCACCAGCTGCCAGGTTGCCACTGAGGTTTACTGATTATAGCACCACCCACAGGAAGGCTCACAGTATGGAGCAGTGTGATTTGGGT
>JAFBJS010002000.1:99042-110968 GCA_016785265.1 Paraplagusia blochii | reverse complement strand
TTGGTAGAAGAATGATCCTAGAGATGGAGCTACCAGGTAGGAGACAAAGAGGAGATTGATGGATGCAGTGAGGAGGACATGGAGGTAGTTGGAGTCAGAGTAGAGGATACAGAGGACAGGGGAGATGGAGACCAAGCTGGTAAGAGTAAAATGATGTTCAATGATGATCAATAAGTTACAAATAATATCAATTAACTTGGGTCGTCAAGGTTTTTGACTTAAGATATGATTCTCCAGGAAAAATAGTTTAGGAAACACGGATTTATAAAATCAAATGTCCAAGTTTCTGTGCCCATTGAGGAGCAGAAATACATCAAAAACTGTTTATTTACACAAATCCACTCCAGGAATTCAGCCACAAATACATTGATGGAAAAATGTATACAAAACTGAACGTTGTGAAACAACAAAGCCACAGTAGCGACAATGTAATCACAGTGTTTTTCCTTTCCCCCTCTAAACCTTGACAGAGTTTGCAGTGACTGTGATCCCATGTCATCGATACCCCGGCTTGGCTTTTGTTGGACAACCACAGGCCATCGTAGCTCTAATCCTGAGTAGCAGCGTGGCACAGTTTCACCCTGCAGCAATCCACTTTGTCTCCTCACAAACACAGCTGCCAGATTCGTGTGACCGGACAGATCCTCTCTCAGAAGACACTGGTGTTGGGTAAAGACACTTCTCCTTGGCTCTTTTTACCAGGAGTGTGTATCCGTGTGAGTGCATGCATGTTTGTGTGTGTGTGAAAGGGTTTCGTGGCGTGAGAATGTAAAGAATTTAGAAGAATGTTTTGTTGCCTTGTTTCAATTCTTGGTCCTGATGGACATTGGAGGAAAAAACCCAAATTTAAAGCCCCATATAAACCATGCACTGCAGAGCTGGAGGTGGACGAGGTAAAGATGCTGAGATCCCCTTCAGGAGAAACAAAGACAAAATAAAAATAAATCCTTGATAATCAGAGTAAAACTTGGGGCAGTTGGTGGCCTAGTGGTTAAGGAAGCGGACTTGGGTCTGTAAGGCCCTGGTTTGAATCCCCCTAACGCTCAGTTACTGCTGAGGTTCCCTGAGCATGGTCCCCACACACTGCTCCCTGGGTACTGGCTCAGCCTCCCTTAGGTGATGGGTTACATTCAGAGCTGCATAATTTCCCGAAGGATACTCCCGAGGGATCAATAGAGTTCTAAAAAAATAAATAAATAATAAAAAAAATATAAAAAATATATATATATTTTTTATTTTTAGAACTTTTAGAATTGATCCCTCAGGAGTATATATATATATATATATATATATATATAATGATTTCCTAGGAGTTGACTACAAATCAGCAAATTTTTAAAAAGTATATGCCTTTAGGAGCTGAAAACAAACAAAATATAAGTTTTTGTTTGCAATTTTTATGAGGGTCCCTATAGTACACAGTCAACTCTATAAAATCTGCCACAGTCGCAGCATTTAGGGCAGCCATTGAATGCGAATGCACGCAGAGAGACAGTAAAATTACGTACTTATACTTTATTTTTAGAATTAAATACACTTTAACAAATATGCACCTTAAAATAATTTTACAATTATTAAGTGTGTAACTTTAGTAATTACAAATAGATTGCTACATCACTAGCAATAACATTGTACTGACTGATACAGTGCTTTTAGTCATTGCATGGTTTTGTGTTCATTGTTTCCCCCAGGTGATAAACCTTTAGTGGAACAAGGCATTAAGATGAACAAGGAATTGAAGAAAACAGCAGAGTGGTCTAATCATTTTTTCCATGACTGTATATTTTTGTTCATCCTCACTATTTTTTTTAATCTAGTTGGAGGCCAGACTGGGCAATTCTTTGGGCCAGATTCAGCCCATGAGCCACCACTTGATAATCACTGCCTTTTATTATGTTTATAATGTATATACATATTTTTTTTTACCATTAGAAATGACCTTAATGTGTAAAAGAAAGTTACTTCTTTTCTCTCTGTCCAGTAACAAGTGCAAATAATATGTTGATTATGTGTTTTCTCTTCTGTCCATGTGTGTCTGTGTCTCTGTCTGTGATCCTGGCTCAGATTGACATCAGCCCCGCCTTTCGTTTCTCATCTGCATCAACCACAGCATGCCTTTGGTGGGTGAGGGGTGTGTGTATGTGTGTCAGTGTGTTTGGCAGGTTGACAGAGAGGCTGAGATGTTGGATGTAGTTACAGAGAGACAGGAGTCAACGCTGTGTTAACTGGCTGGAAATCAACTTTATATCGATCAGTGAAGAGGACTTTGGTGTGAGAGAGAAAGTGTGAGCATCTGCCATCTTTTTACCCACTTACTGGGAGAGAGAAGATCAGGAGTGTTCAGCAGATGCTCAAATTGAAATCTTAATATAATGGAAACAGAGACAATGTATATGAAACAGATTATCGATGTACAGTCATCCTTTCCCTCCTATATTCACTGCTTCTCATGTCAGTTAAGTTGGGGGTAAACTGTGCATTTTTGAGACGATTTTGCAATTTTGGGGCATCGGTGGCCCAGTGGTTAAGGATCCAGTGAAGGACTGGATACCAGAGGGTTCCAGGTTTGAATCCAGCCACTTACAAGTAACCACCAAAATGCACTGACGATGGTATCGTCTTCACTCACTGCTCCCTGAGCGCTCAAAGCTGCCCACTGTTCACTTTGGTGATTGGTTAAATGCAGAGGTCACATTTGGTGGAGTTTGCAATCAGGCCTGATTTTTGGCTCAGTTTTGCAACTGGGTCTGTGCAGTGTACAAAGAGTAACAACAAGCGATTATCACCTCGCATTCACTACCACGACTACCACAAACATCAATACAGAGGGGAAAAGAGCAGGTAAACGACAGGAAGCAGAACTGACCACATCTGTCAAGACATTTCCTGGTCCGCGCACGTCATTGTCGTCCCTTTTTCTTTTCTGTGTCTGATTGCAGACTGGCACAACTGTCAAGAAAGTTAGTTTTTTGTTTGATCTGCATTATTTTCATTGCGTCTCAGAGAGGAACTGTGAGCATCTCTCACTACCGGCTTCTTTCTCCTTCCTGTCTTGATTCACATTACATTATACAACATTTGACAGATGCTTTTATCCAAAGCAGTTCTGGCTACAAGAGTCAGACGTGTCATTTATGGTTGTGCAGTGAGAGCAGCAGCAGATGGCTGCCACGATTGGTGGGAAAAAAAAAATTAGAGTGTGTGTCCGGCTTTGGACCACTCAGATCTTGTTCTGTAAGTGTTTATTTTTCCTTGTTTGGCACCTCTCCTGTGAGCCGTGCATCAACTTCAAAGATTGTGGCTGCCCTGTTAAAATCACATATTGCATTTTATTTTTTACATTAAAACCAATGTCGAGTGTCCAATCTAGGAGCTGGACAAAGTGTAGTTTTAAAAACACTGCTGACAGAATTGGCACCTCAACAGTCTGATGGATTCGAACATCTGTTGGCAGCGTGGCTGAGTTCCCACGATGCCTTTGGTATCTGAGGTACAAAGGCCTTTCAACACAACAGAAACTGTAAGTCCTATCACTTTTATTTCATTAACCAACACAGATAACATGTCAAACTGATTCCCATTTCATATGTATAAAGCTCTGTTTAGAAATCAGTCGGTCCCCTGTAGAAGACAACAGGGAGAATTCCTCTGTATCAGGAACATTAAGTTAAACCATGGAGGCAGTGCCATTGGTCTAGGACAGGGGTGGGCAAACTAAGGCCCAAGGGCCACATGCGGCCCCGTTGAGCCTTTTAATGCAGCCCGCCATCCCTGTCCAAATTAAATAATTTATTTATATTATAATTAAACTTCTGACTTTTCCCTACAATGCCTGCATTTTCCAGTAGATGACATAATAGGCTATTAGAAATTTAGTATTTTGGGTTTGATACATGACTTTTACTTGCCATTTATCTTAGCTTACGCGTAGCTTACACGAACGCTCCATCTCTCTGCTCTTGACTCGGCCCTGTGTCCAATTTTAGGAGAAATTGTGGCCCGCAGGTCAAAAAGTTTGCCCACCCCTGGTCTAGGACGATCATGTGTAATCACGCCATGGAGAAGCAAGTTCTGCAGAAAATGCCTAACCATAAAGAATCCACAGGGTTCTGCACATGGAACTCTATATTCTCAGCACTATAAGGCGCATCAAAAAGCGTTAAATTTTCTCAAAAGCCTTATAATATGGGGTGCATTATAGTGCGGAAAATACAGTACGTTAAGAACTTGTTTTTATTGTTTACGTTACTCTCTGAATAGGGTTTGTCTTAGAACCTATGCTGTTTAAACATACAGTAGGTGCAGCCATCTTACAGAACATTCACATTCATTTCCAAGATATCTATAAAACCTAACAAATATATATTATTTTGTGTTGCTTTTAGAAATACACTATTGTTCTTGTGGCCTAAACTTGCTACAGTTTGTTATGTTTAACAATGAAAAGCAGGCGTGGGCAAACTGAGGCCCGGGGCCCAGATGCGACCTGTTGAGTTTTTTTAATACAACCCGTCAACCTTAACAAAATGAAATACTTTATTTATATTTTCATTATACTTCTGCCTTTTCCCTGCAATAATGCATTTCCCCAGTAGATGATTATAAGTGTCATTAGAAATGTGGGATTTTACATTTAATACATAACCTTTACATTCCATTTAAAAGTTTGAACATGCCTGATTTTTAGTCTCTAACCATACTCTGTACGTATTCATTATACCTCAAAATCCCTCCTCCACTGAGCTTCTCCAATTCCGTACTGAAGTACTGCAGTACTGTATAATCTCACTTAAAAAAGATCCTGAGGGTCCAGGGAATACACGTTTATATAATATGACTTTTCCCCAGCCTGACATTTCAACACTCTTCCTCTGATTTTTATCCTTCCGTCCTTAGTCGCTGAATCCTTCCCCCAACTTTGCCTCCAGGGGTTTCAGCACAGCGAACCGGATTCCCCCCATTTACCCACCATGCCTTGCTCCTCTCCGTCGCCTTGTCACACGCAGCCTACATTTCCCTCTTGCTATATCTCTGATGTCCTTCACCCCCACCACTCCACCACCCATCGCCCCCGTCCAGTGCAGTGACTCCTGCCTTTGTCAGCCCAGCCCTGGCTCGGTCTTGGGCTGCTGTGTGAGAATGGGGTCATTGTTGCAGCGCTGCGCCATTTACATGAGTGTGTGCGTCTGTATGCAAGCGTCCACGTGCATGCATGTGTGTATGACAGTAGGAGTGTGTGTTGCTCCAGTGTAAATGTGTCCTGGTGTCTAACCTTCATCCAAACACAGACTCTAATGTGCAAACTCACTGGACAACAGACAAATAAACACATTTTTTGGTGTAATTTCGCGTCACTTTAATCTTTTTCGTTATCACAGATAGAAAGTGATTAAGAGCATGGGGTCCCAACTCCTGGGCTGGGGACCAGTGTGGTCCATAGCTCCAAAGGAATGCATTTTACAAATTGCATTAATTCAAATAAACTCTAGTCATATTGTTGTAGTAGAATATCAACACTTACTGATAAATTATAAGAGATAATCTGACAGAATTGTTTCAGTCAGAGTGTGTATTGAAGCTGGGCGTCCACTGTGCCGCTTTTTTAAAATTGTGGTGAATTGTCATCACACTGTATGATTTTGTTGTCAGGTACAATTGGGCTGCTCATACCTCAAGACTATACTGTACACCACACGTCTTGTCAAGAGGCTGCCAAATATATTGTCATGTAATATAATATAATCTAAATAAAAATGAGGAGGAAGAAAGAGATGCCAGTAGTTGGAGATGCACGGATGTTCGCGGTTTGACACAGAGATACATTGAGAATAATTGAGTTTCTGATGAAAATGCAGACTCAGCTATATTTTGGAAAAGTCTGATATGATTTTTCTTCATTTTCTGTGAAGCATTTAAAAGGTTGATGTGTTTTTGATGTAAAATATAACATGCAGTAAATAACAAATATTAAAATGATTTTGAGCTGTAATAATGTTTAAAAACACTTTTATTATTTTGTACACACCTGTATAAACTACCATGAGGACAATAAGACTCTGACTGTAGAGACATGTCATGATGCAGTATTTGAATGAAGTATCCTGCTCTGTACGGATATTGGTATCAATCCATAGCTACCAAGTATATATGTATTCTGTGTCTTTATTGCAGGGTTTTTGAATTTTAATTCATTTAGCTGGGTTTGGGTTTGCACCAATAACCAAGGGTTTTACATTGCTGTCTTTAACAAGTGTTCTGAGGACAGGAAGGAGGAGGAAGAGGAGGACTGAGGGAGATAGATGAGAAACCCAACTGGAGGAGACAGACATGAGAAGGAGGGAGTATCATATAGACAGAGGATTTAACCACTGAGAAATTGTCACAGTGCAGAAAAAAAAAGCCTTCGCTGCAGGACAGACGCACACGCTGTAGGCTACAGATGCTCAGTTTACAAAACTTAACAGTTAAAAAATTATCTACAAGTACAGGGAACTTTTTTAGCCTTTGTGTAACTGTAGTAGTGCTGTTGATGAAGTTGGTAATAAATTGTTTGTTTTCTGAAATATGTGCTACTAGATATTAGGATAAAAGAGTCAAATGCCAAATGTATTGTAATGTAATGTTAAGAAAAACAAGGAGGAAGACGCTGATAGTGGGAGATGCACGAAAGCCCACAGTTGCTCTTTGAGACGCGATGAGAATAATACTCAGCAAACAAAAAACAATTTCCCTGACAATTGTTCCATTCTGTGCACAGACACGGAAAAGAACGATAGACAAGGAATTGTCTTGGCAGACGCAGACAGCCTGGTCTGTCAGTTCTGCCATGCTGCTCTGTGTTTTTGACTTCTTTCTCCTCCGTACTGTATGTTCGCACATGTGCAGTGTGACACATGACACATAGGCAAAATGACGGGATTTCAAATGTTTGATTTTCACACGGGGTCACGAGGCGAGTTGGACAACTGTGAAAAAAACTCTGTCCCAAACTTCGCACGACTGAAAAATCGTGTTCGTTGAAATCAACGCCCTCTGGAGTCCGGTCCTGTGACATCACAACGCTGTCATGCTTTATTGAGTGTTTACATATAAACTGGATTTAGATCCAATTTCTAGGCGTATTGACATGATTGCTTTAAGGGGGAAACATTTAAAGAAGTTACAGAATCAAGAACCTGTTCAGGGAAATGCTTTACTATCCTACTATATCAATTCCTTCCACTTAACCTCGTTCTATAGCAGCAAATCCTCCCCCATCCATGGTCTCACCCTCCACTAGTGTCCTACTCAGGGACGTGTGTCTTCTCACTGTTGTTGATGTTGTTGTCACTGGTGTCACATATCAGACAGAGTGGGGAAACAAATCGCTGAAAAATCAGCTTCTGAAAATGTGTTTCTGTCAAATTCTCACCATATAATTTGAATACTCCAGGCGTACTTGACCAGCCTGCTTCCAAAACACACACACACACACACATTCACACACACTTAAAGCGTATACTATTCAGGTGTTTGTTGACTGTGTAAACATGGCTTCCATTTCAAGCCACGGCAAATCCCAAACAGCTGATAGTGTCAACGTGTCTCTTTGTGGACCGGTACTATACATTCATTCAACATCACAGAAACTGTTGTTCAACATCATCACATAAGATCATGTGACCCTGGTTATGTAACGCCAATGTTTAAGTATTGGCTGGTTGCTGCAGGTGGAGGTCTTCATTACATTGAGGTCTGTTTGTTGTCTGTTTGCTGCTGTTGGTAGCAACAGGTGATCAGCTCACCTGGATTGTTTTACCCCCAGACTCCACCGACTCCTGCACGGTGGTGTCAGTGACTCTCAGTGGCCTCTACTGAAACCATGACTCAGGCGATGCATCCTGGCAGTGAGGATGAAACGAATGCATGAAAAACCTCGTCCAGATCCATTTACCTGGTCCTGACTTGTTGAATACTTCTTCGTTGAATTCTCACAAACCACCAAGCTCCCCAAGACCTGGGGCTTTTCAGGCACCAGGGTGACCTGTGAGTTACTGCTGGAACCTAACCCTTATTTTAAAGCTAAACTTTTAATTATATTCTGGAATCTTCAGGATTCACAGGGGACATTTTGTATATGTATCTATCATAAAGTCTCTCTCACAGCTCTTGCACACTTCCTGGCTAGAATACTGTCCTCTAGTGAGTGAAAAACAGAAATCTGCGGCAGATTTAAAGCCTGTGTATTGGAAGGAGAATTGTAACTGCCAAATAAAGTGTTTAATGTTGAACAAAGTACCAACAGAAAGTGATTTCACTCAGTTTTAGGGACATATAATGACAAGTTAGGAGCATGTAGTGATATTGCTCTCTGAAAATGTTTCTCAAAAACATATTTGTTTGATAAACGTTATATTTCAGTGCATATGTGTCAGGGGAGACGTGGAAAATACTATTGGCAATAAAGTGTCTTTGTCTGTAAAACTTTTTTTACTTATTAGACTTCCAATGGTCAAGCTCACGTCTCAGGCAGTGAGGGACTGCATTCGTCTTCACTGTTAACTTGTTACTACAATAGAAAGTGGAGCAGCAAGGGAGCACAGCTACCATCCATCACCTTTAAAAGGTATATCCACACATTTGTATTATTATTTTCTAACTTTGACTTACTAGCCATTTTCGTGGTTTTCTCTATATTCACCGAAATCACATCAATAGCTATTATTACTGACAAAAAACGTGCATTTGGTCATTCCTTGTTTTCATCTTTGCTCTATTCTTTAGGTAATGTACCTATAGTGGTACCGGTTTATTTTATTAAAAAATAAACAAGAAATTGAGAAAGATAAGGACGGACTAACAATAAATGACTACGTGTGTGTAAGTAGCTTGGCAAAACAACAGGGTTTTAATGGAACAACATTTTCTTCAAAAAAAGTTGCTTCGTGGACAACTGGACAAAGTAGGTATCTTGAAGATGTTTCATCTCTCATCCAAAAGGCTTCTTCAGTTCTGGAGAGTCCATTGTCAAGAAACCTAGTATGTCCAGTTCCCTTGTAATAACTATTTTTAGATTATTGACCTGGATGACACAGCGCCAACACAAACAAATCACAATTTCTCTCAGAATAAACAAATCCTGCCTGGTATGCAAGGACAGGTAAGGAATTCTTGAAATTAAAATCACGGCATTTTTAAAACCTCACTTACACAACAAATAAGTGATGAATGAAAGAACATACTATGTCCAGTTGTCCGTGAAGTAACTGTTTTTTTGGATTGAATGACGTTGATGACTGAGTTCAAACTCATCCTGGTTCCATCAGAGGGAGGTGTAAAGAGTAAACCAGGTCAATGACCGGCCATCCCACAAACCCACTGTGACACAGCACTAAGGGGTCACGGTGGATCACATTATTGCCCTTTGTACTTGACTCGTGTAAAAACGTCAAATCGATCATGATCTCATTGGCAGCCAATCAGTGGGGTTATTTCAGGGGGAAGAATTCAACACAGTCGCCCTGTGAGCGGCGGAGTTGTGCATACGCCGTGATGAATTTCTCCGTGGGAGAAGGAAGATTGTTTACTGAAGACAGAGGAGAAGCTTAGGGGCCTGAGCTGCTTTGTAACCACGCTGATGCCAAGTGGTCGGCAGTTTGAAGAGGACACCTGAGACCAGAACACCTTGACAATGAGCTGAGGTGAAACCCTAAACTGAGATGAACTGCAGTTTATCCCCCACGCTCCCCTTCTCTTGTTCTTTCCCGTCAGTGTCTTTTCTCACTTTTTTACATCCCCGACTCTCTCACTCTCTCTGTCGTCGTGGAGCTTATTTTCTATCCAGAATACATTTTTACTCCCCTGCCTTATTCTCCTCATCTTTTTTGGTTTACTCTCCTCATCTCCAATGCTCTTCTCCTTCTGGGCACTGTGGAGTTAAAATCTGCGTGTGAGTCATATAATCACGTACTTGACAATTAGCACCCACAGGTTTTCATCATTTTATTTCTAGAGATGGCTTCTCAGGCCTCCTTGAGACATTTCTGCATTTCTTCAGTCTTAATGTCACACAAACAAACCTCTCATTTGAAGGAGTGACATTTAAGGCCCTGGTTCACAGCGGCTCTCAGCTGTGTGACTCAGTGACGGTGTCAAGGCGGAGAGGCGGCGATGGCGAGTTGCTTGGCCAATACTGACTCCCCCAGTGCCTCTCAAGGAGAGGGAGGATGTAAATGCCATGATTGTAACACACAGAAGTGAGACAGAGATGGAGGAGTGAAGGGTCAGTGGTAAAAGCTGCATTGATCAGGTCAGAGTGTCTGGTAATGGCTGATCACCAGCAAAGTTCTACCACAAATTCCCCTGGATATTTGACTCAAAGCTCTGTTAGTTTGAATTTATTCTTTGTATTAACTCATTCCATCATATGTAAAAAGCACTGTTTAGAATCCAGTTGGTCCCCTTTAGAAGACTCCAGGGAGAATTCCTCTATAGGCAGCCATGTTGGTGGATCAGCCGGTTACTCGACTGGTCTTTCTCCATCATGTGTCGAACTGCGCCACTGCTCACAAACCGACATCCTGTAGAAGCTAGTTTTGCATTAAATATCTTGTTGTATTTGGATTTTTTGCAACAGATGTTTTGCAGTAAGAAAGCAACTTGTTCCTTTTTGTAGTTCAGAGCCTGAAATCAGCGTGAAATTGAATAAAACTAGGGTTTACCTTACAGTCCATTCTGCTTAAACATAAGTGCAGCATCTGGCACACAACTCAAACCCTTGTGCTATTCCTTACCCCATCAGCTCCTAGCTTCTCCATTGGTCTAGCACAGGGGTGGGCAAACTAAGGCCCGGGGGCCACATGCGGCCCGTTGAGCCTTTTAATGCGGCCCGCCATCCCTGTCCAAATGAAATCATTTATTTATATTATAATTAAACTCCCTACTTTTCCCTACAATGCCTGCGTTTTCCAAGTAGATGGCATTAAAAAAGCCAATAAGAAATTTAGTATATTGGGTTTGATACATGACTTTTACTTGCCATTTATCTTAGCTTACACGAACGCTCCATCTCTCTGCTCTTGACTCGGCCCCGTGTCCAATTTTAGGAGAAATTGTGGTCCGCAGGTCAAAAAGTTTGCCCACCCCTGGTCTAGCATGATCACGTGTCAAACCGGGCCACCGCTCGTGAGGCAAAATCGTATTATGCCCAGAAGAAGCTGGTCCAGTATGCCTTGTAGTGAAGAAAGGACAGGATTTTGTTTGTGTCCCACTTCAGTTCTCGTTCAAAACTTGAGATGTTTATTTCGCAGAGATGAAACGATACCAGGCTTCACCTTAACAGGCTTACGCTACAAACATAAATCAAACTCTTGTGTTATTTATATTAAATACAAGAGAAAACACTACGCGACCACCCAACCGACCCTGTAACCAGAAACATACTATTGTATTTTGATTGGCTTAATGGAAGTGACTGTTCACTGGCATGGTCAGGCCTAACCAGCTAGGACAGGTTCGCATTCTCAGGCCCAAACAAGAGGATAAGCTCAAACTCACAAACAGAAGCTATCGTATTGTAAACCTGGCAGTAACTCACAGTTGAGCCAAGAATACCCCACACTCTCTATCATAGGTAACACTGAGATCATTAAGAACCAATCAGGTACTGAGTTTAACCAATCAGCTTTGACAATCAGTGGATAATTAAAGGCATAGCAGACCTATTGACCTTCTTTTGTGGCAGAAACCTATATGCGCTGGCATTTTCATTCCAGACAAAGGTCTTTTATTTTGAAAGATGTTGACCAGAACATCACCACCTGCTCTATTCTAACATATGTTACATTTTTCTAGGTCTTTGCCATTGAAACCACTGTTTAACTGCTAACAAAAAAATACATTCTGGCCTACTTTGCCATCAGTGTGAAAGCTGTCTCTTATACACATC
>JAFBJS010002000.1:64761-98635 GCA_016785265.1 Paraplagusia blochii | reverse complement strand
ACCTTATCAGGCTCACGCTACAAACCTAAATCAAACACTGGGGTTGTTTACAGTAAATACAAGGGAAAACACTATGTGACCACCCAACCAACCCTGTAACCAGAAACATACTATTGTATTTTGATTGGCTTAATGGAAGTGACTGTTCACTGGCATGGTCAGCCCTAACCAGCTAGGACAGGTCCGCATTCTGTTCCCAAAGAACAAGAGGATAAGCTCAAACTCACAAACAGAAGGTATCGTATTGTAAACCTGGCAGTAATTCACAGTTGAGCCAAGAATACCCCACACTCTCTATCATATGTAACAGTGAGATCATTAAGAACCAATCAGGTACTGAGTTTAACCAATCAGCTTTGACAATTAGTGGATAATTAAAGGCATAGCAGACCTATATGCACTGGCATTTTCATACTTTTATTTTGAAAGATGTTGACCAGAACATCACCACCTGCTCTATTCTAACATATGTTACATTTTTCTAGGTCTTTGCCATTGAAACCGCTGTTTAACTGCTTACAAAAAAATACATTTTGGCCTACTTTGCCATCAGTGTGAAAGAAGTTTAAGGTTCACCTGTATTTGAACACTCCTTCCCCCATCGTTCACATCCCTCAGGACATACATTGGTCTAAAGTCCAAACTGATTTAAAAAGCACACAAACGTTTGCCCACACATTAGGGCATTGGAGATGCCCGTTGTGTATTATTTCTTTGGCGAACCAACACTTGCAACTGCGTCTTTAAAAAGCAAGTAGCACAAAGGACCAAAAATAGCACAGTTAGTTGCAGAGCAGAAGCTCAGCTCCTGCTGGAGGAGGAGGGGCTGGAGGAGCAGCAGGAGAGGGAAAGGGTAGAGATTGGGATTGAAGATTACAGAGGTAGAGTAACACACACAATTTATCGCCTGCATCTGTTCCACATCTCTTCAGACTGATAAAAACACGTTGAACATATCTGTTCTTACTGTTGCATGCGTACAAACAGCCACAGAACCACAGGTCCCCGAGGAACTGAGCTACGATCTGTTCCTGAATGGACGTCTTAGTTGACTTCACCACAGTAGGATCTCAGCCACATCAGACAAGTCAATATAGAAGGCATTCAGTGCAATTAATTATTCAATTACGCATTTTTTTGTTTTTTTTAAACGTTTAACAAAACATCTAATGTTGACACTGTGGTTTCTGTTTTGTCCTTTTTCTGTTGCATTATTTGACATTTGTGTAAAAATATTTGGCTCCGACGTTTTAACACAGAGCTTCATTGTTCCACAACAGACGACAGCTGGACAGTGTCATTTGTTGTAACCTCAGAAGAGCCCTGAGTATTTGTAAAACAAAATATTACGATGATATATTGATGTATTGTATCATTGTACTTCGAAAGTCGTGCAAAACAAGACACTGTAACAAAAAAAAATGCTTACAACTAATCAACATTAAACTCATATGATATTTACATTTACTGCACACTCCATGTTTTCCTGGAGTATTTGTCTTCATATTCGTGTTTTGAATTTTGTTGCCTGCAGACATTCAGGTGCGTACACAGCAGGTTATTTGTTTACTGTCAAGGAGTAGATAGCGAAGATGCAACTTTGCATGGGAAAATCCAACATGGCTGAATATCTCCCTGCCACAGTTATTGCTGTTGATCATATTCTTTTAAGTATTTTTCATTTTGTTTTGATTCTAACAGCTGGACAGTGTAGTTTGTTGTAACCTCAGAAGAGCCCTGAGTATTTGTAAAACAAAATATTCCGATGATATATTGATGTATTGCATAATTGTACTTCAAAAGTCGTGCAAAACAAGACACTGTAACAACAAAAATGCTTAAAACTAATCAAATGTCTACATCAAACTCATATGATGAATACATTTACTGCACACTCCATGTTTTCCTGCAGTATTTGTCTTCATATTTGTGTTTTGAATTTTGTTGCCTAGAGCAGGCATGGCCAAATCTTAGGGGAAAATGCAGACATTTAAGGGAAAAAGCAGAGGTATAGTGTTGCAGTGGTGGCTTAGTGGTTAAGAAACTAGACTTGAGGACCTGAGGATTTTATGTTTGTATCCACCAGCTGTCAGGTTACCGCTGAGGTGCTCTAAGCATGGCACCGTCCCCACTTACTGCTCCCTGGGCGCTCAGTGTTGGCAACTGTTCACTCTGGTGATGGGTTAAATACACAGGTCACATTTCGTTGTGTGAAGTGGAGTGCGATGACAAGGAGTTTGCTTGCCTTCCTTCCCTAATGATAACATAAATTGTGTGATTTGTAAAAGTTTGTTCAACCATATTAAAATACCAACTTGCCCACATCTGGCCCTGTAGCCACAGTTTGGATATTTCCAAATGTGTTTTTATCAAGCTGACTTTACGCTAACTAACTCAACACTTCTGATCTGTCAATATATAACAGCCATACAAGGGTCAGAGATGGGATGGACACAGGTCCTGTGATAAGGTCTCTTGGGGCATCAAGCAAAACATCATAGCGCCCCTAGTGGCCCAGGCCCAAAGGAATTTTGTAACTTGCCTCAACTTCCTCAAGTGCTGCCTGGATAGACATGGTGGTTGCATAGGGAAAACCTTTTCTTTTATATATTTTCAACAAATGTTTTGGTAGAATGTTTCCAGTACTTACTGTTGCTGGACTTGAGGTCTCTATGGATGATGGGTACAAACGCCTGGTTGTGCAGGTAATCCATCCCTGTAGCAATCTGGACTGCCCAGTTCACCAAAACCCTCGGCGGGACCTTCTTTCCAGCCAAAGCCCGGTTCAGAGCCCCGCCTCTGGCATATTCCATCACTAGACACAAGTTGGGCTCACGCAAACAAACTCCACGAAGTGCAATTATGTTGGGGTGCCGCAGCATCCAGAACAGCCGGGCCTCCTGACGTACGCTCTCTGCTGTGACGCTGATGTCCTCGTCAGGGTCCTGCCTGGCTGCCTTCACCGCTACTTCCTCTCCACGCCACAATCCCCTGTATACCTTCCCAAATCCACCAGCTCCTATAACCTCTTCCAGTAAAAGTTCTGTGAAGTCTATCTCCAACGGGCATTCGCCGACACCTCCTGCCACCAACCCTCCTGCGGTGAGCTGCTGATAGTTTGTGGCATCGCCTTTTGTGACGTAGTTGCTGGGAAAGATTCCCACCTTGTCCTGGATCTTACCTGTCCACCATCCCTCGTCCCCAGATACTTTTGAGTCTTTTGAGAGAACCTCGAGCAGGTCACCACGCCGCAGTGTCAGCTCCTCATCCGCTGTGGCTTCATAGTCAAAAACCGCCGTCCAGTAAGGGTTGTTAGTTCCACAGTGGTGACCCTCATGGGAGTCAGGGGAGCCAGAGAAGGAGATGGTGGAGTTCCAGCTGCTGCCGTTCTCCCCCTGCACAGCTGGAGCAGGAAGCATCGGTGGTGGGGGCGTCATATTCAGGGGCATTGGGGAGAAGGAGGAAGAGGTAGTGGAGGAGGAATGAGGGCCGGGGGTAATTAGGCAGGAGGGAGGTGGGGAGCAACAGCCCCCACAGCTGGTGCAGAGGGGGGTTGCTGTGCTGCTCACTCTGCCGAAGGGATTCATCGCAGCCTGGTTGCTTTTTCACGCGGTTGGTTTGTCCTCTGTCAACTCAGGCACAAAATCCATACAGCGCCCATTGGCTGAGAGGGGGCGTCCTCGGCCACCGGCGTGGGAGAGAAGGGATCTGAGGATCAGGGGGCTGCAATTGCTCTCTCTTACCACAACATCTCTTTGTTGAAACTGTATCAATTCCAATCCCTGCTTGCTTCAGTGGTGTTTTAATGCAGTTTATAAGTAACATTAATTCCCAGTAGAAAGTTCATTCAAGGACCGGGTCGAACATAACTGCCCATCAAACTTGATTGCTTTCCCAATCCATGTAGCACCTGAGAAACTGTACTACAGTTAATCATCCAGTCATAATAACTAATTACTTCAACAAAATCCAAATTTTTGGGCTTTTAGTTTTGACCCACGTATCTGTATCAAAGTACAGTGACTTCACTAAAGTAGCAAAAGAACAAATTTAACTCTGATTGTCTGATTTTGGTCATAATAAAAAGAACATTTATGGGGCCAATAAAAACAGCAGTCAGTCAGATCCGAGTAAAATCCTCCAAGCGGATGTCCTTATTATTCCTGCCCGATGTGGACTCTCCTCCCCCGCTTGCCAATTCCATGAATATGGAATATTACTTGTGCAGTGATATTCCCCCCAAATCCACAGATCTGGTCCAGTCGGAGTCAGTGGGGCCCTTAGGAGTGTGTCTGCGCCTTCATCTGTAGCGTTTCACCAGCAGGCCAGGTAAGATGGATGAACGCACACGGAAACAAGCCAACGACCGGGCGGCGGGTTCCTCTCCGCGGCCGTCTGCCTATGAATGCACCGGGATCATCATCATCACCATCCAGCCCGGTCTGCACACAAGTGGCCGATCTCCAACCCGGGAGCGCAGCGGCCTCGTTCAGTCGCCTCTGTTGCCGGTCATGAGATTCCTTCATTGGAAAGGCAACTCTTGTGCACCGCAGACGGTAAAGAGGTGCCAGCATTTACCATGATCCTGTTGCACTCCCAGCACAATGACTCCTGACCAACATCTACACATCGATAGTCTTGTAACGGAGGTGAGGATGTCCACCGACTCCCTTATAGAAGACCGGAATAGTCCCTCTGTTGTGGTAGGATGGTCAAAAAGGGTTTGCATAAAGGTGTTGCAGCCGGTTCCATGTCCTCTGGTATAAAATGACAGCTCTTCTTCTTATACTGATATCACTACAACTAATACTAATATAATAATAATATTAATAGTGTATTTAATTTGTGCGCCTGAGTTAATGTCCAGTCTAGCTTTGCCACAAAAGAGTGCTATATCATTGCGTAAACATCCTCTCTTTACTATAACCTAACCTGGACACCGAAGCCCGTCGTTTCCACCGACATCGTCGCATGGGCGTGTAGATGCACCGGACTGAGGCGGACCAGTGAAGAGACGTAACCGCCGTAAACCCAAACGATAGATGGCAACGGAAAAAAAAGCTGTTCTCGTCGTCGTCGCCTGTCAGCCAGCAGCGAGGACGTCCATCGTTATTCAAACAGACTCGGGCTTCTCTTAAAGGCGTGACATCCAGAGCACCGAGCTGTCAGTCTGTGGGCTGTGACTGTATCCTCATACGCCGGCGTTCGCTTCAACAGACTGGAAGAACAAGTGCGGCCGCATCTCCTGATCTACCAACTATACGGATGGCCGTCGAGGGCGAAGGCACTTCCGGTGCGTTGCTTACAAATTAGGGAGGGCGGAGACAAAGGACGACCGTAACTGTTGGCAATGTTACTATGCATTATGGGTATTGTTGTTTTTATGCGCTTTCTTCTGACCTACATCTTTCTGGCAGCTGTTGACCATGATATTGTCCATTGACTGTTAAATTTGGTGTAAGGAAGCTTCTTAACACTGGTTATATTGTTTTGTTTTAACCTTGGAACCATTTTTAACAACCTATGGGTTACTATGATCAAAATAAGAGAATAATGAGTTTCAACCTTACGTCATTTAATAGGCTTGTTTATCATTCTAATATACTGGAACACGGTTACTTTTTGTGGTTAAGTTTGTGTATTTGGTTTATAGTCGATTTGGTCTTTTCGATCCATTGTATATACATATATACCACACAGAATTGACCTGTATGTTAGTTTATGCAAAGGTTTACCATTTGTCTGATATAATATATAATATATCTCTTTTTTAGCTTGTCCCTTTTTCAGAGGGGTTCCACAAGGGATCAATGTTTTCCATCTCCCCCTGTTCTCTGTATCTTCTACTCTGACTCCAACTACCTCCATGTCCTCCCTCACTGCATCCATCAATCTCCTCTTTGTCACCTACATGGTAACATAATCTCCAAGATTATTCTTCTACCAATGTATCTGTCCCTCCTCTGAACATGTCCAAACCATTTCAATCGCTCTTCTCTAGCTTTTTCTCCAAGCCTTCCTGTCTGTGTTGTCCCTCTAATCACCTCCTTTCTGATCCTGTCCATCCTTGTCTCTCCTAAAGAGAATCTCAGCATCTTTAACTCGTCCACCTCCAGTTCTGTCTCCTGTCTTCTACCTATCCCTAGTGTCTCTAATCCATCCATTGGAGTATTCAGACAATACAAAATATTATAGAGAATGCGCGCGACTCATAATTATCAAATTGTAAGCTACACTGACCTCTGGTGTACATTGAAGGAAAGTGATTCCATAACGTTCATTGGTACTCTGCAAAAACGAATAGATGTCAGTGTTAAATACAATAAATTAATATCCTAAGTGGACATGGGACATTTATTCACTAGAACACTTTGACAACATTTTGCGTAGCATAACATTAATATGCTGGAAATATTATAAATTACTACAGTTGATCTATTTTTTATTTCAATCATCTGTTTTTGTCTCACATAACTCATATGTAAATCATTTAAACTCGAGAGTTAAGAATCATGACATAATTCTCGATTTGCTGCTTTATTAAGTTGTATTTTCTTTAACTGGTAATAAGTCAAACGAACGTTTGTCTGTGGCTGACCATATTTTTGTTGTATGGACTCAAAGAAATACAACAATAAATATTTCTAGTAGTCTTTTCCATTGGTAAAGTTAATTCTCCTTAACTAACTATATACTGTATTGCGTTGTGTTTGGGGTTTGCTTGTAAAGTGAGTAATTAAACTTTGTGACCACAAGGTGGTGGTGTTAACCAACTTGTACGCACGCCTTATAACACTTGTAAGGGTGTGTAATGTATTCAATTTTGCTTTCATTGTTTACAATAAAACATGTTAAGCACAAATAAACTTTTAATAGTTATATTGTCTATCTTAAAAAGTTATAACTCATCTTACATTACGACCCTCAGCCGGTGTAGACCCTGACTGTTTTCTACAGTTAGGGTCTGCGTTGAGGAACGACTCCCAAACAAACCCAGACAGGGAATAAAAATAAGAAACGCACATGCAGGTTAGCAAGGAGAAAAACAGAAGCAAATACGAAAACAAATTCAACTTATCTATACAGGTTTTCTACACAAAATCTTGCAGAGTCAATCTAAGTAAATTTCAGTTCTGAAGGCATAATCCTAGTTTAAAAACACCTACTATAGGGTCTTATGTTTGCAAAGTGACTTAGAATAACGGTTGTTATCGTTTGGCACTATAAACAAATTAAAGACGAGATGATTTGGAGGTTATGGGTTCTGGGGGGAGAACATAGACTTCAGGTAAGTCCTCTGCTATGAATGAAATAAGGAATAAAGGGAAAAAAATGAGAGAGACACAGGACAGCAAGAAGACTCAATGTACTACAGGACGCCCCAGCCAGGTCCAGCCACAGGTCTCACATGAGGGTCTAGGGCTGAACTTGTAGGCAACCATGCGCAATGTCAGAAAGCTAGGTCTTAAGTCTAGACTTGAAAATAGATACTGTGAAATGATAGAGACAAAATAATACACACAGAATTGTGTATTTGTTATTCATTTAATGTCATGCTTGTATATTGCGTGTACAGTAAAAGTAGTAGCTGTAGTATTATCTCTGCCAATATTATGACCAATAATTAATAATTGTAGATGTTAATGATAGATGTAGATTGTTTTTGGTATGTTATGATGTTAATGGCACTGTAAGAATTCTCAGTATATAATGTGCAACACGCCACAATGTCTTTATTGTAAGTGCTTTCGTATATGTATAAAAGGTAATAGCTTTGATGGTTGGTAGTGGTGGAGGGTTAAAAGCAGTACTGACAAGGGACACTGAAGTAGTGGTGCGAAGAAATGTTAATAATTCAATGTTTGTCAAAATAATTGTATGATAATGAAAATAAACAAAAATAGCAGCCCCAGTATTTCTATTGGTATTGGCAGTAGTAGTCATAACAGTAGTAGTAGTAGCAGTAAAAGCAGCGCAGTCAATTGTAGAATGTTGCCCCCTGTACGTTACTATCAGATGGTTGCAGCACATTGAAGCTGCGCATGCGCAGCAGTTGCGGGCGCAGCTCGGTGGTGGTGTCGGTTGACTGGATGAACATTCCTGGCAGCGTCTCGTTCGGTGAACTGCCAGTCCACCGTCGAATAACTATTGTGTTCCCATAATGTCTGGATAATTACTTTTACGGATTAGGCGCGAGCCGAAGACACCGGAGCAACATTCGGTAAGTGAGCGTTCTGTTGGAGTAGTTTTTCTGTCAAGACTTTGACTTGAAACAGTGCGGGTGATTCAAAAGGTCCGTAAAAAAGTGACGACCGGAGAGCGGCAGAGAGAGAGAAACCGAGCCGACCAACTTCACTCAGTTTCCGGCGCAGCGGCCGTTGTTACTGCGGCTCTGGCGCCCGGCTCCCTACACGCAGGAGCCCCTCAGTCCGGCTCGACTGTCCGCTTCCACCTCCAACCGTTCGGCCAAGTACATGTACAGCCCTGCGTACAGTGTGAGACTCTGGTCCGCAAAGATTATTTTAGCTACGAATTACTCCCAACCTTCGCGCATGCCTGCTGGTTCTACGCCGACTTTGACTGTGTAGTTTGCCCTACCTGACTTAATCACTATATTGTAGGGAAAAGAGAATGGTAAATTACAAGTTCCAGACAATGGGAGCTTTGTTTTGGAGCGCTGCTAGCCAGCTAGTTAGCCTGTGGACGAGCTTTGAATTCCGAGTAGTTGTAGCGGTGGTGGTGGTGGTGGTGGTGGAGGTGCTGCAGTCGGAAGTTGCCTTGGCTGGAGTCGGGAGGTTTGAGAGGGAGCTGCAGGGGTTGGGGGCAGGGTTACCAACACGGTTTTATTTCTGTTTGAGTTTGTACACAGTTGTTGTATTTGGCACTGGCTTGACGTAATGCACGGCGCAACACGTTTATATTGTGTCGATACAGTAGTGGATGGATCGGTCGGCGCCCCCGTGGGATTGGACGTTCAGATTCTGATCAGCTGTACTCGTGTGTTGAATATAGAGGTGATGATGGTGATGATGCCCCCTTTTATGAAGTGATTCCCTGACTCTGCTGCCTCTGCTGCTGCTGTATTCTCCAGCCCTCAGGAAATGGCATGTCGAGGATCAGGATGATGGATCGGTCGAGCAAGAGCAGCAGAGCGCAGCTTCACTGCACCTCTTAGCTCTTGTTGTCTCTCACCTGGAACTAATTACATTATCATAACCACGGATAATCTCGCAATGACCTAACGTCTGAACCTGTTTGAATATATATAACCACAGACAGATTATATGCAATCAGCTACGAAGGCTAACCCTAACCCAAAGAGAGATGGCCATATGGTCAGCTGGTGATGATCAATAATGTCTTGTACTGGATTGTTGGAGAGTATTGTCTTAATTCACTAGATTCTGTGACATATTACCCAGAGTGATTATAGCGGGATGCCATACCTCACCAAGAATAACAATTTGTTGGTCAAATAGAGCAGGGGTTTTCAAAGTGTGGGGCGGACCCTCCTGGGGTGGCGCGGTGCAATGCTAAGGGGGCGCGTGTGACCCTGGGGAACATGCTTTTTTTCCCGCCATACTACAATACAGTGTAATTGCACATCCTTGTAAGTTGAACTATATCTCTTTATTTTTGTTTCTTTATGTTAACAAGAATACAATGTTTGCAAAGGTGTACCTAGAACTATTTTATAGACAAATGCTGTTATTTATAGTTGCGACAGAGAGTGGGTGCAGAGGTGGGGGGGCCCAAATTGTTTTCTTCTTGCTGGGGGCGGGGGGCGTAACAGAAAAAGATTGGGAAGCACTGAAATAGATCATTCACTTTTTCATTCATTCATCTGAATTGTAGAAAGATTAGTACCCACAGCATGTTGGATACATAAACTGGCGCCAGTTTATGTATCTTGACAAAGTCAGAGACACTTTGTCTGTTCATTATACCCAATTCTCCACCACAGTCCCAGAGGTAGCCTTCCTGTGGGTGGTGAGCCCACTGGACGTTATGTGGGTCAGGATGGTGCTATGATCAGAGCACCTCAGTGGCAACATGGCAGCTGGTGGATTAGAACACGAACCACGGTCCGCTTCCTTGTTATTTTACGTTAACATTATTCATTGTTTAACAATAGGTACCGCTGTGGGTGTGGGTCTTCAACCAAAGACCTGCTATATGTATGCCAGATCTGTAGGGTGGGCATGATAACTGCTACACTAAGCATTTGATTGCATGTATATATTTTCTGATTCCTCATTCATTCCTCTTCATCCTGTTGTCCATTCGCAGTCTCCACGACTGCCACCCAAATCACACTTTCCCTGGCTGGCTGCCTTGCCCACTGGAAGTTATGTGGGTTGGGGCGGTGCTATGCTGTTACTTTGTAGTTATCTGTCCTGTTGTGGCTTTTTCAGTTGTGTTGTTGATATTCTTTGAGTCCTTTTTCAGCACCTCTGACCATCTCTCTTCTTTGAACACATTTGATAGTCTCGCAGTTGGAAAAATCCTCCACTTAATCATTAACTTCAGATAAAATTAATGTTGAAAAGTAAAATAGTCTTCTGTGTAGCTTAGACATAATAAGTGGACCCGGCCTAACATTTTTCAGTGGCTGAATGCGACAGACTCTGAATGAAGACATTTACATTCCTTACATGGGTATTAAAATATGATATAATTGAAGCTTCACTAAACGGGGCAGCAAATTGATGTGCTATATATAGACCCAGCTGACATCAGGAAATCTACAGCACATTAGCCTTATTGAGTATAAAATTCAAGATGAAGAGATGAACAGTGCTCTGTTGAGAGGGTTTTGGTGCATGGCCACACTTTTTTTTTTAAATTACTTTATCCAATAGGGAGATTTTTTTGACACACAAAGACATTAGACACCCCTACACAAAGCGGTCATTATTTAACTAGTAATATATGTGTCACCGCAGTAGGAAACCTTCCTTCACTGCTTGTTTGTTCCAATTTTTGGCCATTTTTTTGTCAATCAAAAGAAAGTATGAAGAATGGTCTAATGAAATACCAAAAAGCACTTGTTTACGGTGCAATTTTACACTTGACACAAGACTTGTAGTTGAGTTACATTTCATTCTCAAAAAGCAGTGTTCAACAGTTCAATACTAGAGTAAATTCAAAGGTGTAGTTAATAGTTACATAACCACTTAGTTCCTGACGATTTCAAGTAATAATTCCTAAATCCAAGGTTCTGGTCTGGTCACTGATGTTAGTTTGGGGCCAAAAGGGCATTACAAGAGTAGAACTGCACAGTATTAGAAAAATAGGGATGGACATAATCTTTGACACCTGTCCTTTCCCTATTAGATGTTCTAATAGGGAAAGACCATCTGTTTAGCTGGTCTGGACATGGACTGTTCTGATTTCAGGTGCTGCCTCTTGACATATTTCACAATGGGCCCTGTTTCATTGTTGCATCGCAACATTTTCCAGGTTCTCTGGTCATCCCCCTGCACTAACACTAACCCAGTAGCCTCCTATTATTTTAACAACCATATCTGTTTGGGTATTTTGGCCATAATATTACATTATCCACGCTAATTTATTCAGATGTCACAGCTTCATTGCCGTGACACATGGGAAGCTCCCCCAGCTGTTGTTTTTGGACTCAGCACATACTTGACAGCGATTTCTTACACTATGAAGATGTTGAGGAACGTCTCGCATTATCTGTTTTATCTGTTTCAGTCCAGTTTCGTTAGCCACAAATGACATTCCTCAGAGGACAGATGTATGGGCCAGATAAATTGGGTTTTGATCCTCTAGAAACTCGCTTGTGTTTAATCAGTTCCCTATAAGACAGTTTGTTGGTTTTTCTCCGTGCCTTTGTTTCTGGCAAAGGTATGTCAAGGTGTGGCATCAACGTGCAGTCACGGGCTTCTCTTGTTTTCTCTTTTGCATTTTTTTTTCCCGGTACTAAAAGTTACTAAGTTTATCGATGGCAGTCTTGGTGTGCTGGCTCCAGCTTTGGCAAGAACTCTTCTTCCTCAACTGCAGCACCTTGGCAGCCTTCTCGTTTGTAATTTTAGAAAAAAAAATCTCTGTGCCAAGATTCTTTTTCATCTTTGAGGGTGGGTTCAATAAATCTTAATAAAAATGAACCCACACACACAGTTGAGCTCCAAATTATATGCATCACTAATACTGGGTGTATTCTGATAGAACAAAGAAAGACACAATAATACCTGGGGCTAAGGAGACCATCTGATCTATGTCAGTGCAATACGTTGTATATTATTATGCTGAATGTGAAGTTAAAAGGCTGAGCAGTTGTAAACAGACAGTCAGGCCACAGCATTTTACCATAAATCATTTTTTATTGAATCTGTTTGTCTTAACTGTTGCTTGATGCTGTGAGTTCACACTAATGTGAACCTCTGGGTCAATTTCTAAACCACATTGGTCGTAATCCCATGTTACCACAGTCAACACACCTGGTGTGGCTTTATTTAAAAAGTTTTGCCTCAGAGGAACTTAGCAGGTAGTGACAAAGAAGGTAAACTCACCAACAGTACGTGTAATCTACAGTCGTCTAAGATTACAACCAAGTGCTTTATACAAAGCACTGCAAGATGGGGCATGTTTGCATTCATATGGACAGACACCTAAACACCAACATTTAAGATTGAAATTGTTTTAATGAAAATATTTTTTAAATTAAAATATTTACAGATAAAACAATGGTGAAAATAATACACTTGTAACATTTTTGATCCACAGTCCTCAAGTACATTGAAGCTCTTTAAAGAATCCAAATGAAATGAAGACTGTCGCCACTATGACCCACAATTCCTTTTTTTTAGGAACCAATTCAGTGTGGGAGCAGTTTTGTTCATTAATTAACACTATTCCATTAATGTCTTAAGAGTGTCTTGTTCCATCAACCTGACAAATGGTGTCAAACCAAATATGTTGTCACACAGCATTAAAATGGAAGTTGTTAACTGGTTATACTCCATATTTTGAAATGTGCTGCAATCACTTCCTTTTGGGTCGAGAACACCCTGTATTTCATTTATGTTCTCACTATTTAAGATGGACAGGATCAGGGATGAGGTGATTAGAGGGGCAACACTAAGAGGAAGGTTTGGAGAAAAAGCGAGAGAAGACAGATTGAGATGGTTTGGACATGTTCAGAAGAGGGACAATGGATGATTGGTAACAATATGGTCCCAGAAATACCAGGTATGAGACAAAGAGGAGATTGATGGATGCAGTGAGGGAGGACATGGAGGTAGTTGGAGTCAGAGTTGAGGATACAGAGGACAGGGGGAGATGGAAATTGTTGACTCGCTGTGACAACCCGTGAAAAAAGGGTCAAGCTGGAAGGAAAAGGAAACAGAGAAGAATACTAACTAGCAATGTTAATTCCAAATGTTATGCACAAGTCACTGAGGTTGTTCAGTCTCTATCAAAAAGGTGTGGAGTGAATAAAGCAGGGTGGAGCTGGTGGAGGGAAATGCTTACACGGCAGAACTGAAACTGATGTAATCATGTAATAGACTTTTATTTCAGTCTGTAATATGATGATTCTTAGTCATGCAGATTTAATCATATCTGCTGCACTTAAATGGTTTGATAATCGTCATGACGTCTTAATTTTATTGGTTGGATTTTTTTTTTCCTCCAACACAGATTAACCCTCTGACCTTGTAGGTCACACACTGGCTGATGTGTCTTGATTTGTGGGCCTCGTCCACAGACATTAGTCAAAGTGCAGGTGGGCAGCAGAGCATGAAAATGTATTACACCAGCAGCACCAGTGTAGCTCCTAGTCGCCACCCGCGTTGATATATTTGCTTCCCCCGAGGGTCGTGTCTGTAAATCTGCGAGTACGACAGTGTCAAGAGGACAGAGATTTACAGAACGAGGAGCCACCTATGTTTCCTGAAGTCTAGTCCTGCTTTATAGCTGTAAAACATTCCCTTATGTAGGCAGCTGATCTATCAGGACTTCCTGCTAACATCCCCAGAGGTCAGACACTGCAAGTGTGGTGTTTATATTTGTTTTCACTCCCCATCAGAACAGAGCAGAAATCAGAAAAGCACAATCACTTGTGAGAATGTCAAAGGAAAAGGTGCTTGTCTTGCCTCCTGGTGTTGTTCTCAGAGGATAGGTTCATCTTTGGATTTTAGATGAAATGGGAAACCCAGGCTGTGCTGAGGCTTTACCAGAGCTACGTCTTTTTTCTTCTCCTCTGCGCTGGATATACTTGACTGGGGTAAATATAGCTTCTTGGTTTTAGCCGGAGGATAAACACAGATGTTGGGGAGGTCTTTTTAGCCATAGGTTTCCTTGCGTCCTTCACTGAATCAGAACTTGGGTGAGAAGGCGCAGATAGAAAGCAATAAAAAAACTTGAGGTTTGTCTAACTCACACTTAAACAGGGTTATCAGACTTAATGCAAAGCTCTCTCAGGGTTATAGAAGATAAATGTCGTGCACAAGGCACTTAGAGGGCTGGTCGGTGTACTGCGCATAAAGAGTGATTTACTGCCACCCCTTCATTTGACATTTTAAACTGAAAGGGCATTTTACAAGTGGATCAATCAAGTTGCTAACCACAGCAGATGAGTTGAAACCGAAGTGTTTGTTGCTAATGGAACTGAATGGAACGCAACAAGCTGCTGTGTGGTTAATCATTTTCCTTATTTTCTTACAAAACTGAAAGGATAGAAAAGTCAAAAGTCAATAATGACCGGCCAAGGCCCTGCCGTCCCGCATTATTTTCACACCTCAAAAACGTTGAGAATGAATTATTTAGCTTTTATTCATCTTTTAGTTCTTACTCATAAGACAATTATTAATGGACATCTTTTCAGATCTGTATATTCACATTAAAATGTCCTACCTGTACATTGTGTCCTAGCTAGCTCTAGCTGCTGGAGGAGCTGAGAAGCTGGATAACAGGCACAAATCTCCAGGTCCACACTAGTTATGATGATGCAGATCTACTGCCAAAAATGTACAATTCAGGTCAAAGTGTTATATCCTTTTTTTTTGCATTTTTTGTCTCATTTTCCCTTCAATTTTCTTAGGTCGTCTAGTCCCATATGATGGTACCCCAAGGGCCACAGTCCCTACTTTTAACACCACTACATATATGCATTTACATGCTGATCTGCATGAAAGTAGGGTGTTTCCTTTTCCGTTTAGATTTCCTCTCCAAACGTGTCTCCAAAGGAACTGATTAACGTAACCAGAGTTTCAATGTGGCGCTAAAAGAATCAATTGAGGATAAAGAAACCCATGTATGCAGTGTCAGGGTAACACGCCTTGTGGGGCAGACTTTCAGAAAAAAAACAGATGCATATCTAGTGACATGAGTTGCAGCAGAGAGGAGCAGCTGTCACTTCAGTTTTATCCTTATCTTCGTTTCCTTCTGATTCTTTTGTCAGATGTTTGCTACTGAGTAGAAGGAGTGTGTTGTTGTTACACCTGCTTCGTGTATATCTGGAGCTTCCAACATGGAGACAACAGGTGGACTGTCTGTGTGCATGTGCCCGTGTGTGTGTGTGAGAAATCAACCAGTGAGAGGAAATCCTGCATGACGGGATTTTAGAAACAGATGATTTTTCTATCCATGTGTTTTTTTTTTATGTAGTGGGAAGTAAAGTCATGTCATCAGCCAGCACACATGATCTGGGTCAAGATGCACCTGTTAGGTCAAGTTCCTGTTTGCTGATGATGTCTTATGGGTTGAACAAGAGAAAAAAAATTCAAAAAATTAATATATATGTATATATTCTTAATTTTGGGACTAATTTCTGTAAATATTACTTGATATTGTTCTTATGCAAGTGTTTGAAACGCAAATAAGTTGAGGGGCAGAACTATAGGATTTGCCACAAAATGTGGAGAACAAATCTATAAAATATTATTATAAATTCAACTTTCACATCAAAGTAGGGGCTGCAAAATATCGTTCCACGGGACACAAATGGCCCACGGGCCCTGAGTTTCAGACTCCTGCTGTATTGCACAGTTGTAGACTACAGTGTTTCTGCAGGAACTTTTTTAAGCATTAGTCCAGGGTCATCACACTAACACAGCTGTTCCTTCACCTCTGTTTCTGCCCTGTCTATTTATAACACTAATGTCATACAGGTTAAAACATGATATTTGTCATTGCCAAGATTAACACACATGCACCGAGGAACTGAGAAATCACGCAGCAAATAATTAGGTGCCGTCTGGATGAAAACTATGAAGTATGAGGTAAAACTTTAAAATATATATTCTTACATGGACACTGCAGCATTATCAAAATAAATCCAGCTTAAGCCTCGAATTAATAATTTAGAATGAATATTGTGCACTTGCTGTAGCTGTTCTTGATATCATAGTGAAAACCATGGTATAATTATAAGGTAGAAAAGTGCAGTATCTATATTGTATCTCCAAAAACACAAATACAACAGAAATTCCCAGAAGTCTTTCCCATTCTCATTTGATGAACAGGGACAGCATTTCTTATATAAAGTCTTCTTTATGGCTTGGGGAGGCAGGTTGGTTTCAATTACTTGTCCAATAAATTAACCAATATGTGACATAGAGATGTTATATACAATCTTTGTGACTTACAGCAGCTTTTCTGTATTCCCTTTCAAAACCACATGTCTGTAGCCCATAGTTTATATTCTTAATCCTTCATTGTTTGTCTAGGAGCTTGTTGGATTAGGAGACACATTAGTTTGCACTTAGTATTGGTCAGTGTAATCCTGAATTTTGGTGTGAAGTCATATGATGCAACATTTTGTGTTTTTTTTTTCATTAAACAATAGACATAATCAAAGTGTTAATCTATAATAACTCTTTGTTTGGGTTCTGATTTCAGACAAGACGTCTGAAAAACGTTTAGCAAGACGTAAAGAATCCTTCACGTCTTGCTAAAAATGTGTTAATTCTGTTAATTAATAGTGGCTTTATGTTGAATGTTGCTGCTGCATTTTAGTTATATTGCACAAACTGACTCAATTTCTGACAACCTTGCTTTTAAAGATTGTTTTGTTGTTTTTTTAGTGTGCCTCAATGACCAGAAATCAACATTTTTAATTCAGTTTCTTGAATCAATGGATCAAGGAATTCTAACTGCACTGTCACTGACCACATGGGACCCATGAGTCATCATTCTCCCATCATCAGAGAGCTGTGTGTGATCCCACTTTGCTTCCTATTGTTAATTTGTCAATTCAAACCTACATGTGGATTTTAACACAAATGAGTAACTGTCGGCCCATCGCACGCTGTTGGTTGGAGGTCAGACTTGGTCAGGAAATGAGTTCTGACTAGGATGCTGGTGTGGAGATGACTGTGGCAGTGAATCAGCCTTGAGGAATCACGGGAAATAAGTGGCCTTACACATTGTGGAGATCACTCATAAAGATAAATGACCAGTCCACAGGACATTAGTGAAAACATTCTTTTCCGGCTCAAGAAAACAGACTGACCTCACTCTACTTCACGCGTTCATTTTTTTTTTTTTTAGGAATTACTGAGCTTTGTGTTTGACCTACCTTCATGTTCCAAATGTTGTTATTTTCTGTATTTTATTGAATCACAGACAGTGATTGGCTTGTGTATTTGGTTGAGATAAGTACATTTGAAAGATCTTTGTTCCTTTTTTTTTAAATATATGTTAGAGATAGTCGTCAGTTCTTTCAGTCGAATGGAATGTCTGGAGCAGAGCAGACGTGCATGCCATTGGCTTCATATGGCCCTCCCTCCCGTGTCTGCCTCTTCACAGTTCATATCTCTTGCTATGACTCCTCAGTATGAAGGCGTTGTTTTAATGCTTATTGACTAATGCATGTGGTCATTCTACGGACGCCTTTCACTGAACTTTATTTTATGGCAATACACGGTCATATACATTGTGTATGTATATGACCATGTACTGACGGAATACATACAAATACGTGGTCCAGTCTACACACCAGGGAAGTTCACTCTAGGCTGAAGTGACTAACTTTTGTCTGGTCTGAGGAGCTTTATTTCATAATCAGATTTTACCTTAATGTGTGTTCTATGAATGGGGAAAACCAGGAACAAGTTTCCTGCTCGAGACAGACTACGGTCTAAAGTCCCTGGTTTATGATATCAAGTTACCAGCTGTAAGTCGTCAGCCTTGTGTCTTCCTACGTCCAGGGCATGTCACTGTGCTCTGTACGCAAATAAACCAACACACCTTGTCTGTTTGCAAAGACGAGGTGATTTGTTGATCTGAGCTCATCTGACTTAGACATGACCTCGGTTGTTTGAGGACATTGGTCTAGGGATTGGTCAAGAAATGAATGGCCTCTTGTTGCACTGGCCAACCTGGGCCTGGTTTGACCATTGACCTGACTGGTGGTAAATGATTCATTCAATTACATAGGGTCGCGTGTTAATGTACTTGAAGCATCCTCACCCATCCCTACACATTCTGAGCAGCAAAATATGCCATAAAAAAAAATATATATATATATATATATATATATATATTGTATTTTATTTGGACAACACAGACAGTAGTAGTAGATGGAGAGAGAGATGGAGCTACCAGGTAGGAGACAAAGAGGAGATTGATGGATGCAGTGAGGGGGGACATGGAGATAGTTGGAGTTAGACTTGAGGATGCAGAGGACAGGGAGAGATGGAAATTGTTGACTTGCTGTGACGACTGGAAAAAAGCCTAAAGGAAAAGAAGAAGAAATATTTTATTATTAATGTTATTTATTTTGTTAAATAAAAGGTTTGGTTTCATGATCAAAAGAGTTTTATTCATGTTACCATTAACCACAGTGCATGAAATCAGATCAGCATGTATATTAGTTGATACCATGTTAATTATGAGTGTTAAGTGATGCAGCATTAAGTTTGTCTCTGGGGTGAGCGTGACAAGATGTGCCTGACCATGTTTACTGCTGCTGCTGTCAAAGCCTTCAGGAAAGCCCAACCAAACGTAAAAGCAGTTGTATGTCCTAGTAGTTGTCAAGATCATATTTGTGTTCACAAGATTGCTGGTTTCATTTTTTTTGGCATGACTGTGTCTGCGGGTTCAAGCACAACCGTCTCCCCCCACCTGCTCTCTTGAGTCTGCCGCTCTTTGGTCTTTCCAGAAGAAGAGTTGATTTTAACATCAGTTTCATTAGCCAGACGTTTGTTCCATTGATGTTTGTGTGTCCGTTTCTTTTCAAGGTTTTTCCTATACAACAGTCACAGCATTGTTGACCATCCCATGGGAGTAGACCAGAGAGCAGTTGACGGGAGAAGGAAGTGACAGAAGATTGGGTGTTGCTTTACACAACAGCGGAGGCTGTTATCATCGTGGGAGAGGAGGAGAAGGATAGACTGATAAACCGAGAGGGAGAGAAACAGGCTTTCAGGGGAGGAGGGAGATGCGGATAGACAGAGGGAGAGGCTAAAAGGGAGGTCTGTTGGTAGATGAAAGGCAGCCCATGTGCTTCCTTCTCCTCTTTCACCTCGCTAAATCATCCTTCCTCTTCTGTTCCCCCATTTCCCTGTGACCTCCACCGTTGAATCCTGATGAGACTACTTTGTGGTGTAACGTGTCAGCAACGTCAGTCTTTGGATCAGAAATAATCACAATAGACAAAGGATGCGAAGACAAAGACGATGTAAGAAAGTGACAAAATGTGATACGATCTCCCCTTGAGAGAGGTGAGAAGCACTGGGAGGGGAGGGCCCATTATGTGGGAATTTGCAGAGGAAAGACACAGTCTGTTGTGTGGACGTCTCTGGAGAGGTGATGCATGTGAAGCACATCTCCTCCTGCTATGAAGAGGGAGATTAAGATGTCCTGCAGACAACAATACAGTGGACGAAGAGGGGTTCATCCCTGCTCTGTCACAGCTGCAGGTTTCTGTGGGTATTTGTGCAGAAGTTTATTGCCTCAAATCCCATCTATTACCCTAAAGAGCTTGTCCTGTTTGATTTTGTTGCCCTAAGGTCCCCCCTTGTTTGCATTCTCAGACATAAACACTTCAATCTCTCATGACATGGACTCTGTCCTAAGGATGGTGGACTAGTGCTTATTGTACTAAACTTGTGCACAGTCGGTAACAGGTTCAAATTAACCAGTTGCTATTGGTGTTCAAGTAATTGAGGCTTGTCTTAAGCCAATGCTTGCTCACAGTGGTTGATGGTTGCAAAGTTCGTTATGGGCAGAGGTGTGCTGTGCATCAATGACATAAAGATGAACCTCCTCGGTTCTCTCCGCTGATGTCTACACAGGACTGTTTTCCTGTGGTTCCCATCATCTGCCTTTGATCGGAATGTTTGCCCCATGCTGCCCTGTGGGGAGACTTACGGCGGTGCGTTTTTATCATGTCACAAAACCACACAGTGAATTGCTAAATGTGTTAAACTCACAATCTTGCAAAAAAAAGGTCTATCTACAGCCTGAGGCCTATTTGTTGCAGAATCAGGCCTGTGTTCAGAGTAATTCCTGTTGGTATTCCATGACTTTCAGGTCAGAAAACTGCCGCCCATTGCTCCACTGTGACCATTGCTGAACACTTTGAGGTTAAATGCAAAGAACAAAATCTATTGTAAAAAGAATTACGTACAGTACCTAACAGTACCTAACATAGCTCAATCAGGATATCTGTAAACGGGTCAACAGAAACAAGTACGACAACCAGATTTTCTGAGTTTGTCCTAAGAACCCCAAGACTGTTGAGTCAGGATGTTTTCTTGCCTTTTTTATTCTTCAACATGCTTCTTGTTTGGCTGAGACTTTTCAGTTAATGGCCATAAAAGTATTGATCTCCTCGGTTAACTCAGCAGAATTAAATATGCATACGCCTGGACATTAAATCATGTTTGCATTCTCCACTTCCTTTTTATGGGCTTTCCTTCTTTTTAAAGCTATTTGTCATTAGTCAAATGTTTTCACTCTAGAACCACAGCTGTCTGCACCTGGAGAACAAACAAGCCACTGTGTGCTGGACCATGAGCACATGTGCAGCTCAGTGTGGGTGAATAGATGGCTTTACAACCACACCCTTAGATTCTGGCAGTACATAGATTTTGGAGAGACTATAGCCTCCTGCACTAGGTTGAACTCAGCCCCACAGTAAATAACATTCCATTTTACAGATTGGTACATAGTTTGAATGGTTTATTGGTCTTCAACCTCACTCATGGACACCAACTGGACTGGTTTCAGCACATTTTTATGAGTCACCATATATCTTTTATATCTGTTTGTGAAGAGAGATACACTGTAGGATTTGTCAGAACCACCAGGACGCCTCAAACACTTAAATGGTTTACACTGAAAACAACACTTAACACTGACACACCAGCTCCGGCTCCATTCACTTTTCATTTATCCAGATTTTTGCTACTTCAGTCTTCAACATATGCCAGTTAGCTTTGTCCGTCCGCCATTGTTGTTGGTTGATGACAACATGCAGTTAAGTTGTAATCAGTTCTTATTCTTTTCCCCTCTGTTTGTCCCTTTTTCAGACTAACTACCTCCATGTCCTCCCTCACTGCATCCATCAATCTCCTTTTTGTATCCTACCTGGTAGCTCCATCTCTAGGAACATCCACTGTCCCTCCTCTGAACATGTCCAAACCATCTCAATCTGACTTGCCTAGCTTTTCTCTAAACTTCCTGTCTTTCTGTCTGTGTTGTTGGGTTGTAATCAGTTATTGGATCCAAATTTTAACCGCAAATGAATATGGGTCAGGTGTGGTCCTCTGACATACTTCTGGATTTAGGAGTTTACCCTAAATCCACCAATGCATACCAACTAGCCAGACAGGCTGCCCCCCAACTTTGACGACTTGAGATCTTCACTTTGTGCCTCCGGGTTTTGAAAGGGAAGGAAATTGTGAAAATCTGCTGGTACAGTGTTTCTGTTTTAGTTTTTCTTCAGGCTTGTATTTCTAACAGACACACCTTCCATTTGGCTGTTTCTTATGGCAAAATTCCATTTCAGAAAAATCTTGGTCGAGATCCCTGTGACAGATTGAAGATACTTGTGTCACTATCAGAATTTGAGACAGTCAATAACTCTCCTTGTGTAATGCTTTTTTTTAAACATGGAGCAAAGATTTCTTCAGAAGACCATGTTGTTATTGCAGTGACCCAGGACCTTTTTTTTGAGGGAGCTGGAACTAATCTACTGTAGGTTCAGGCTGAACTGAAAGACAATTTCTTCACAGAAACCCAAACACAACGCACATGCACCCACACACAATCCAGTGAAGTTGAAGGAACCACACCTTGTTTCAGTAATCCTCTTCAGTCAGACAAAACCCTTTTTATTAGGTCGCCTGAAGAGTGTTAACCAGTGCACTCCACCAGTCTTTATTACAGAGACATACATACATACATACATACATACATACATTAGTTCAGCATGTTCATGCATCTGTTTTATTTCTGCATAATTATAATTAATGCAAATTGTTTGAAAGTTTGGTAATCTGTGCTAAATCCTCAATTTTAGTTTCTGGTTCTTAGTTAGCGACAGACTATGGCGTCATGCTTATCATTCATCAACAACCATTCATACATTTTGATCTGCAGAGTTTTCTGTGGGATGTTAACCGGGACTGAGGTTCATCTTACACATTGTGCATTTTAATATGCAGCATATCACTGGGTTTTCCTTGAAATGTATTTCCAGTGGTGTTTGCTCTGGCTTGCAGCGCCTGCTCACGGGCTGCATTTTTCTCTTTTCTCACAGTGTTAGTTTGCACAGTACTTGCTGCAGCTCGGTGTCTCAGCCCACTCTCTACACACTCACAGTACTTTGTTTGCTCGCACTAGTCAAAGTCCCGCAGGCAAACAGTGCCTGGTCTCTCTGTTTCAGGGGTGCTATTACCAGATTACTGTTGTTACATGGTACTGTAGTACTTGGACAATGTGCCGCACAAGGTACTCTGTGTAAATGTGTTTTCTTTACATTAGGTGTCAACAAAAAAAAAAAATTGTTGATGATCTGTCCTGCATGGTCATGATTGTGTCCACTTGCTTTACTGATTTCAGTCTTATTTGTTGCTTTTGTGTTATTCCTTTAAATATAACAATGCGTTTGAATATCCTGTGGTATTAAAACTCTTCTCAGATACTTTTGGCAGACTGTGAGGTGGTAGGAGGAGGTGGGGGTGGAGGCCAAGCGATTATAAGACTCTGGGTGTGCTTTAACCCACTTGCACACCGTTTTAAAATCCTCTGCCAGAACAGTGAGCAAAGGACTTTTAATCCTCTTCCTAGAGTGATCTGATAGTTTTATTGCTTTTGGCTGCTCCCCTGTCTTGTTGTTGAAAAATGTGTTATCTGGGTCAGTTTTCCAATTCATCCCCTTGATGAGTTGTTTTATGTTTCTTTCAGTTTTATGTTTGTTTTACAATCGGGCTGGTATGAATAAATCTGTTGATCTGGCCTAGGGAATTCTAACTGCTGTGCATGAGAGTTGTTTGGCAGCTTCCTGGCCATAAACACACCAGGGCAGTAGCTCTGCTGCGGTTTAAAGTCACCCTCTCTCATGGCCTTTCCAACTCTCAAAGCCACGCAGGCAGACCTTTTTATTTGCCCCCCTCCAGAGTGGTTTGTGCTGCGCCGGCCTCTGCCCCAGGGGCTCGACTACAGCCTGGTTTGATCTCCAGCAGGTCTATTCTCCGCCTGCTTCTCGTGGATCACATGCCTGTCTTCTCAACACAATGCTGGCCTGCGCCTCTTAATAAAACCAGCTCATAACCCCACGTTCCTAACATTCTTTATGTGCAGTGTCCTCTTCCCTTTTGACACACATGGGTGGGTCGAACCTTGAATGCAGACAAGCTTCTAATAAAGTTGTTTATAATTTATTTTCTTCTTTCCTTTTGGCTGAACGTTCTGTCCAGTTGAGATCTACATTTCTGCGTAGTATTTTTTATTAGAGTTCTTTTAATTTTCTTTTTGTCAAGAACAGAGGTGTGAGAGGACGAAGAGGGCGGTGCAGGAGCACATGAAGGCTGATTCATTGGCTCCGTTGTGATGTTTAAGCACCGATGCCATCAATCTTGGTTTATATCAAGACTCCACCTTCATTGTGCACAAACGGGGTCATGGCAAAATCATTGCTTCATCAGAAAGCAAAGTCAGCATTGCTATGCTATTTTCTTATCATCAGAAAGTGCATGACGTTCCTGCTTGGCCCCACCTATGAAGATGTTTGAATGGTGTAGTACCGGGACAGAAAGGAAGATCCTCTAACAGCGATGTTTGTTAAAGTCAACAGCAAAGCAGTCCTTAAACCAAGACAAGATTCTGTTGACATATCTTTTCCATATTATTGGTATTAAATGAGAATGTTTAGCCTCAGGGATAAGTGTTGAACACTACACTACAAGTTTGGTTTCGGCTTAAATTAACACTAACCTCTGTTTTACATTACTCTTAGTGTTAATTGGTTTTAATGCTTTTTTGCCACAGCATTTATCGAGGTTGGTCAGAACAAATGCTGGTTTTTGCACCAAAGCCTTCTTTTGTGCAATGTTGTGAACAAACTGGGCATTCATACTGGGTTTGATCAAATTGAGTACTGGGAGTTGAGTTTCTTTTGTTTGAGTCACTCTTTAGTGTTTGGCAGAAGCCTGTTCCAAATGCGACCCATAGTACATCAGTATGTGGCCGGACACACTGATGCTCTGATTCCTTTTGTTAACTATGAAGACATGGTACCATTCAATGAAAGGCCTCCATCACAGCAAAACTGGATTATATAGCAAGTAACTATGGCATCGACTGTATAGTCTGCCAAGTATGATTTGTTAATTGTCAAATTAGACTAAAAGATGGTGCAGATCTCAAGTTTTATTCACTTTATATAAAAACGTTATTCATTTCCCCGATGAAAGAGGAGTTTTAAACAGAGACTAACCCCCTGCTTCTCACAAGAAGCTAGGCTGCTCTGCAGTTCCAGGGCAGGGTTTGGCATGGCGTGGCCTGGCCTGGCACAGTCTGCTAGGTTAAACAGATGGCTCAGAAGAGGCCAGTGTAGTGGGGGACTAAACCAGAGCAGAAAATGTTTTAACCATCTACGTTCATAGTGACGTGATGGTGGCTTCAGCCTGTCGTTAGCGGAGATTTACACCTTCAGTATAATAAGTAATTTATTTTTATTCTTTCATTTTCTTCTATTTGTCCGTTGTCGGGTCTCAGGGGCAGCGGGCGCCACCCAAATCACATTGCACCATATTGTGAGCCTTCCTGTGGGTGGTGAGCCCACGAGAAGTTATGTGGGTCTGGACGGTGCCATGCTCGGAGCACCTCAGTGGCAACCTAGCAGCTGGTGGATTCAAACTCGAAGCCCTTTGGACCCGAGTCCGCCTCCTTGACCACTAGGCAGCCACTGCCTAGTAGTCAAGATGTGATAATTTTATTATTATCTTTAATAATAAGTAAAGATGTGATAATTTGCCAAAAGACAAATGATCACAGTTAGCAACTTTCCATCCTTTTTGCTGCAGTAAAGAAGTTTGTTTAAGGTTGTTGATTAATCAAAAGAAGAACCACAACGCAGTTAAATGCCTGTTTTTTGTTCTGCTTATTGCCCACTCATATTTGACATTTGATTTATAGAGAATGGTAGTCAAATGATACAAAAGTCTGCTCACTTTGATGTGCATACCTTATCTTTGTTTGGGTAGAATTACGGATCATATTATTTACCCAGGTGAAAGTGAACTCTCTGATGGAACACTAGGACCACACCAGGCTTTGTTGTAACGGTTGTCAACATGTTAGGTCAAAACACACCCAAAAAAAAATCATTGCTGGGAAAATACCTTTACCCCAGGATGCCTACCCATGGCATCACTTGTGCTTCATTTGGTCTGGTGAGTCTGAAGGTTCAGGGAATCTAATCCTGAATGAGTCACTTAACGAAGATGCTGGTTGCAGCTCATCAGCCTGTTGAAACTAGTCCATCTATGCTTTTATCCTTTTGTGACGAATTTTTGGCTTTCAGTACCAACGACTATGAGCTAAACTAAAATTTCAAGTAAAGAAGTGTAATGGTCGGCAGTGGTGGCGTAGTGGTTAAGGAAGCATACTTGGGTCCGCAAGGCCTCAGGTTCAAATCCACCAGCTGCCAGGTTGCCACTGAGGTGCTCTGAGCATCGCACCGTCCAGACCCACATAACATGTTGTGGGCTCACCACCCACAGGAAGTCTCACAATATGGTGCATTGTAATTTGGGTGGTGCCAGCTGCCCCTGTGACCTGGCAACAAACAAGCAGAAGAAGATGAATGGAGATGTGTAAAAGTCTTTACACACATTATCGTGTGTCTGCGAGACACCTGCTGTTCGCCACGTTTGTCAGGTTTGTGTTTATAAAAAGCATTAGGGCAAAAATGCAGCACTAAGTGGTTAGTGGGTGGCTATAGCATTAGCTTCAATAGATGCTCAAAAACGCTGCATGTGTGTGTTTTCTTGTTTGTTGTTGAATGTCGACATCAGTTTTTTTTGTGAGAACATTTTGTTCTAAGAAGTTATAATGAATAACTCCTCAAACACAGAGGTTTTTAATGGCACACAGTCATCACCAGCACTTTCTTGATTTCCTTCTCTCTGCTTCTGCCTCAGACGTTCGCACAGGGCGGAGACAAAAATCAATAAAAACACCAAAAATAATTGAGGAATTTAGGAAGGAAATCACTTTTCACTGTTGGATTAAAGGCCGAGAGCAAATGTCTGGGCTTGTGCAAAACATGTGTGACTTGAACTGACTGCTCTGTCTCATTAAAAGAACCTTCCAAACCTTTTAAAGGCTGCAGCAACAGCTCCACCCCAGTCACTTAACATGTCCCACCCTGTCCAACTCAAATTTCATTGGGATTTCCTTTTTCTAAATAGTTACAGCAGGTTGTGTCGCAGAAAGCGATTTTTTTGTTTGTTTCTACAGTTTCTGTTTGTTTAAGGTAAAAGTCCATTGTGTGAGACTATGTGGGCCAACATGCTGTTGTCATGGCTGCAATAAAAAGAACTTCTACTCAATGTTCACGCAGGTTTGCAGTGAGTCATTCCATAGAAAACTGGACTGCCCGGTTTGTTTAAAGGCGTCCTTGTTGTGTGGTGCGTGCTGCAGGGATGGGGTTGTATTTCCTGTTTAGCCAGGAGTTTCAGGAGCCATCAGCTTTGTTTGGTGGTGGGTTGTAGGTTTGGGCTGTTTTGACATGTTTATAGCAAGCACAATAACATTGATGGGTATGCAGGGGGACAGAAAACAAGCCACCACTTCCTGAAATTATTCCACTGGGTGGAGGACGTTATGGTGACATCTACATTTGTGTAAGGAAAAGGGGATGATGATTACCAGTAAATCCCTTATCTGTGCTCTCTGCCGAAAAAGGAGAAATTCATATATAGGTGATTGTATTTGTTGTCGTGATTACATTAATAAACCATGAAGTGAAAAGGAAACAATCACAGTTCTTCTGCTTCTGTTCTGTGATAAGGTAGGTACGGCTGTGTGTCTGAGCAAAACCTAATCATCTATACTCATTTTTGTCATTTAAATTTTAATTAATCACTATAAATCATGGATTTAAATGGCTATATAAACTTGTTGCAGAAATTTTTGTTTGTCCCTCTTTTATAATCATCGATTCTAAGTACTATTAAATATAGATATGGTTATAGTTAAGTTAAAAGGACCAACCCAAAATTTTAACAAAATCAATATATATTTTTTTTTCATTTTGACAGAAAATATATTCCAGCAGTCGTCTTTTCTTTTGGCTTGTCCCTTTTTTCAGGGGTTACCACAACAAGTCAACAATTTACATTTCATCCTGTCCTCTGTATCCTCAACTCTAACTCCAACTACCTCCATGTCCTCCCTCACTGCATCCATCAATCTCCCCTTTGTCTCCTACCTGGTAGCTCCATCATTAGGATCATTCTTCTACCAATGTATCCACTGTCCCTCCTCTGAACATGTCAGAACCATCTCAATCTGGCTTCTCTGGCTTTTTGTCCAACCCTTCCTGTGTGTGTTCCTTTGTGTGTTGTCCCTGTAATCCTTGTCTCTCTTTAGGATAACCTCAGCATCTTTAACTCCATTAATTTAATTAAATTTTCCATCAGTAATTTCTTAAAAGACCTCTTTCTTATTTATTGTACTCCTGATGGAAAACTTGAACCTGCCCCCGCTTCATTGCCTGCAAAAACATAGATGAAGGGGGTTCCCCCTAAGAATTCCTTCGTCACCTTAATGCTCGTTTGTATTTTCTGTTTTTCCAAGTCTGCAGCTCCCCCACTGTTTTAAGATTCTGTCTCTAGAAAAAGAGAATGAAAGAAAAAGCAGAGCTGCCCAACCCAACCGCAGGAGCAGAGAGAAGGTCATTACTCTTGTGTTTTACAAGCCGTCATTTATGTGCAAGAGTTTTTAGAACAGCACTTGTGAAGTGCAGATTTCTGTCCTTGACACAAGCAGGCATAAGAAAACCACAATTTTCTCACTAATCAGAGACCATGGGAAACCATCAATGAATCTTAAAAAAAAAGTTATTTGTTTTTAATAAAGCACCAGCTCTTCACCAGTAGGTGCTAACATTTGGCTTGACTCGAAAGAAAAGCAAGGGAGAGGTAGGGATCGTGGAGTGGTTGATGTGTTTTTAATTTTCTCTGCCAACTCTATGTGCTTCTGCTGCTGCTGCTGCCCAGCTGCATCTGTCACGAGTCCCTGTTGTGGATTTTAGAGGTTTGGATGAAGATCACCTCAGGATATAACATGATGGGGGAAGGTGGCTCTGTGTCCATAAGGAATAGGGGAACAAGTGGTGTTTAAAAGGGTGTTACCTCTAATGATTACATCTACAGTCAGATAGTTATCAAGTCAAGGCTTTTTACTTTTATTTGACTTGAATTTTAAAAGTTAAGGCTTTATATCAAATTGGTTTGAGGTACTGTAACTATTGTTGGTTGAATGTTGAACACTTTGACTATAAATAACTAATAACTAAATAATTTTGGTCAATAAATCTAGAATGGATCCAGAATTTTCTTTTTGCCTCCAACTGTAGCGTAAATCTTAGTGATAGTGCTTCCTAATCAAAGTAACTTAACTTAACTTAACTACCGTATATTTATTTAGGGCGTATACTTTTGCATTGGTGGTAATGAAGTAATATTGAAACAAAACTGTGTCGAGCTCAAATCTGTGACCTTTTCTGAGGATGTCATGATTATGGTAAATAAGTAGAATTCTACGTAAATACATATGTGTTTAAATGTTATCATATTGAAACGATTAAAATTAATTGAACAATTTTGGTATTTAAGTTACACTTTGTCCGCAGTGGTGGCCTAGTGGTTAAGGGAGCGGATTGGGTCCGCAAGCCTTCAGGTTCTAATCCACCAGCAGCCAGGTTGTCACTGAGGTGCTCTGGTCATAGCACCGTCCCAAACCACATAACTTTTTGTGGGCTCACCACCCACAGGAAGGATCTCTTTATGGCGCAATGTGATTTGGGTGGTGCTCGCTGCCCCTGCAACCTGGCAACGGACAAGCTGAAGAAGTTAAATGAATGAAAATGTACATTTTTTCTTTTGTCAATTGAAATTCAGTTCTTTGAAAAGGCAAGCCTCAAAGTAATGAAAGAAAGATATGAAAGAATATTACAAAAAATGATTATCTAATGTAAACACTGCCTGCAAAAGCGTTTAGATTTCAAAGAAAGACGTAGCTTTAATATTTTTATTAGAGCAATTAATTTGTCACTGGTTTTATTTACTTACCAAAAACATGAAATCCTGTGTTCAAAGTTTCACCTATGTGAAAAACAAAAGCGTCATATGCATGATTGACCCCATCAAGTTAAGGCAGGCTTTTTTGTGTGCATTTTAATGTGATTGTATCGCTAAACTCTTGAGAATCAGTGATAAAACTTAGAAAGAAAAAAAAACCTCTATTCACACACTCATACTTGGGGGACATGGGGCGACTGCACTGAATAACCTCCAAAGATTTACTGAAAGTTGAGTTTCCTTCCCTGCCCTGTGATGAATGAACCCAACATTGATGCAGTGATAGTGTGTCCTGTTGTTCCCACATTCTGTGATGACCTAACCGCCGACTGGAGTGCAAATCTACACCTGCTGCATACGATCTCTTGAGACAGAAGCCGAACGAGTCCATCATTTCACTATCAGCCAAGGGAACGGCTGGGCACTATTATCCTTATCTGTGACCGTGATCTGGCTGCCCTGCCACGCTCACTCGCTTCACCATCTGTGGTTATCTGGGCCATACAGCTACACGAATGCTAGGTAGACGGCAGCTGCACTGGTGCTTTTTAAAGCCCGGGATTTAAACATAAACCAGCCAACCTTTATTTTTAGTGCAATGATTTTCTTCTTTTAAGGCGAGTACAAATTCTAGCTCTGGTTCTGAAAGACTCCCTACCTTAGAGAGACAATGGCGGAAGGGAAGAGGATCTGTGGTCTTTGGATTTGTCTCAGAGGGTTCATATATTCTTTCCAGAGCTTATTGAATAAGATCCTAACAGTGTCTTCTTTCACTGTCACTGCCTCAATGGCACCATTGACAGACAATGAATGGGGAAAAAGAATCAAAACACAGAGGGGCTAAAAGTGGGGGTGGGGGTGAGACACCGCAAGGATGTGTGTCAGAGATCCTCTCGTTTGACCTAGCAATCTCACTTACACTCACTTGTTATAGTTGTCTTCTTGCTGGGGGCTGTAACTAACAATGTGCTTTTCTGTTTATACATGCTATTCTCTGTATTAATAAGGATAACTGATTTCAGAATGTGGAAAAACACAGTTTGAACTTAACACTTCACTGTCATTGTCACAACAGTCACTGCGGAGTCATGTGGCACCTAGTTATCATCTAAGATTATTGTTTTATTGCTTGAAACAATGGTGTTTTAGGCAGTATGGTGGGAGAGTGGTTAATGCTCTTGGCTTTAGGCAACAGAAACATTGCCTGGAGAAAGTCTAGTGGAGACAGAGGTGAAAACATACAGACTTTAGTCCTTCTTTACAATTTAGGAAGCAGATTTAACTGCTTCCTGCAGATCTTACATGAGAAAATACACCTTGTGATTTTTTAAATAGACCAACATTCAAGCTTCATCTCGGTGTAGGTTTTCATCAGCCGTTCCTCAAGATCCCCCGCCGCTCAATCAATCAGTGCTGTGATTGGTTCTAGCTCCAGTATGAAAGGTGGATTTATATAAATGACATAGAAATGGTACTTTTTTTGGGACACTTTTTTTTTACGTCTCTGAGCAAGGTACCTCAGAAATTAATATTACCATATTAATGCAATTTTGTACCGTAAAATGAAAATAACCTGATTTTTAGGTTAGATCTGGGGAAATCAGTGTTTTGGGCTCTGAAGGCTTCTTGTTTATTTAGATGGTATATCGTTAAATCTTTCCTCGAGAATAATGACAAACTCTTCAGTTCAAAAAAAGGAGTATAAATATTTATTCTGTCCAATTATAGACAATACATTCACCCAGTGTTTGAGATAAAATGTAGTTTTAACTTCGCTGCAGAAATGTCTGTGATCATATCCTATGTTTTTTATTTATTTATTATCATTTGAGTAAATAAAAATATTGCCAGCACCAAAGCATAAGAGCAGAGCAGCACAGCTATTTATGAGGATGAGAGAAATGATCCCAAATAAGATATTTTGAATTCCATTGCGACTCATTTAGGTTGTGGCTACACTTATTCAGAGTGGTTTCAGTAAAGTGCGTCAAAGAATGCTCTAGTTATTTTTCTCTAATTGAAGCTTAACCCATGTGTGACCTTCTCGGATCCGGTCACTGAAATCAGTGACGTGAAGGAGCTGGTCAGGCTGCTGCTGCTGGTGCTGCAGCTGCTGACTGGGCATGTGATTGGAGGTGGTGGGTGGATGTTGAATGAGTGCCGACATCTGTTTATCTCAGAACACCACCAGCTCCACAGAATGCCTTTCTTTGAAATGCACATTAAGGACATGCGACCGTGTCGTTTAGTCTTTTCAGCACAGGGATTCCTCTGTACTGATCACAATCTACGCGTGATCCCAAGTAATCGTCTTCTGGAATTCTCCCGTGTTTTGCTTTTTTTTCTTCCGGCTGTTCTTTTTTTTTCTATTCCCTGGAACCTCATCATCATTAAGCCTCATTAGTCTGTCACTGCTCTGATTCTGTTACAGGAAGAACCTGGAAATAAGCAGCAGCTCACACACATCATTAATACATCTGTGCTCTCACTTCCTCTTGCTTTAAATAAACACCAAAGAATAGCAGCACCCGATTGAAATGTTGACTTTTGTATTCTTTGCTGTGTTTCATTCAAAATATTGCGTCTCACAGCATACTGCAGGTCCTTTATCTAACAAACAAGGTAATATAAATACCCATACAGTGATAGGAAGTTTAGATACTTGACTACTTTAAGTAGTTTATTTGAGATGTGCTCTATGTTATTTTTACTTCAGCCGTGTAAATAATGCTGATGTCAAAAGTGGTTGCAGCAACAGATGCCAAGGCACTCGTTCATAGGGCAGTACGTGCAGTACATACAATAACTGTTCGCTATGTACTTTTCACACTTTTGCATTCTTCACACCTTTGTCCAGTGCTGAAGGGAGTGTTCTAGAGGACTAGAATTACTAGAGATCCATCTGACTGACCAGGAACTGATGACGTTCCTCGGTTGAGGAATGAAACGTCTTTAAACTCCAAGAAGAAGTCCAGTTGCTGACAAATAAACCCTTTTTTTGGGATATCACGACCAGCATGAAGGAGAATCTTCACAGACATGTCCGCTTTATAATACTTTAGAACAAGCGTCCAGATATTATTATTATAAACACACTGGACCTTAAAAGTGTTGAAAAACTTAATCAAAATGAAAAACAGTGATTTATGACCTGCAGGTGGCGAAAGAATTATATCCTGAGCCAATGCCTGTTGCTTTTAAAGACTTTAATTTGTGTACGTGTGCAATCGTTTAAAGGATTTGTGGGTGATTACAATAATAGATCCTGGAGAAACGGTCCTCTTAATAATTATCATGTGTCGGAGTTTTATTTTCTTGGCCAGCAATACTGGACTTAAGAATGCAAGCAATCTAGGGTAAAATCTTTAAAATGGTACAATTGTGAGAATAACAGAGTTTTCGGTCGGGGAACAGCAGGATATCTCTCTGTATGTTGGCTCTTCGTCTGATGCAGCTATAGCCTGTGTAACAAGGTAAAACCTTTAGCTAATTACAGTAGGGCTTGACAGTTTGACAATACCACATGTATTTACCATAGGAGGGATTGGTTTATCATCAGCCGTTGGAGTTGTCGCCCTCTGACCAGGTGAGCAAACATGGATTCACTGTTGTTCCCTAATATAAGAGCAGGTGATGTATACAGATGGTCTGACACCAGTTAATTCTGTTGGGTAAAGCATGAATATATTCCTCTGTTATGTTGAATCATAGAGGGAGCTTTTATTCATACAAACAATGGGTGAGAGCAAAGTTCAGGTTTATTTGTGGTAGAATAAAAAACATTGAACAAAACACTGAGATTGTGTGATTAAATCCAAAGAAAAAAACAAATGGTGGTCCAAGGGAGGTAAACCCCACCCTTTGAATCCAGTAATAGTTTTAAGAACATTTTTACTTGAATGCTTAATGTGGTGTGTTTCGACGTGGATTTTATTTTATTTGTGAGATATTTTTTTATAGAGAGTTAGCAGTTAAAGATGCTGGGATTATCTTTAGGAGAGACAAGGATGGACAGGATCAGGAATGAGGTGATTAGAGGGACAACACAGACAGGAAGGTTTGGAGAAAAAGCTAGAGAAGACAGATTG
>JAFBJS010002000.1:41820-64697 GCA_016785265.1 Paraplagusia blochii | reverse complement strand
AAGAGGAGATTGATGGATGCAGTGAGGGAGGACATGGAGGTAGTTGGAGTCAGAGTAGAAGATACAGAGGGCAGGGGGAGATGGAAATTGTGGACTCGCTGTGACAAAAAGCGAACAAGCTGAATGGTGAATAAGAATATAGAGTTGGCAGCTGTGGTTGGACTCGGGAACTTGGAACACCAAGGAAGAATCTCGAAGAAGGAAGGCCTCCTTGTACCCGCAGACAATTTGATCTGCTTAAAAAAAAATCCAAAGAAATGTAAAACAACTCATCCACTGATGACTATCAGTGTGAAGTAGCAGTGAGCCACTGTTTTGCTTTGAGGTCTCTCTGTGGGAGACCAACTACTGGGGAGGACTTAAGTCTCACCACAGTCACTGTTATGACAAAGTGAAAAAGGGCAGAGGCCAAGAGAGGATCTAAAGTATATCATACAGGATTAAGCAACATCTAGTGGTGACATTGAAAGTAGACTAATGTAATAAGTACAGCTTCAGTGTCCTTCACTCCTTGCTTTATTAACAACTTTAGAGACACATTCTTTATGTAAGTCATGTTGTAAATTTTCTTTCCAGTATCGGTCTGACACAAACAACCAGTAAAGCCTATGTATCAATTTCAATTGGGCTTCCTTCTCAACCTTCATGTCAGCACGCAGGAATGCAGTTTACTTGACATTGTGACAGAATGCAGGCCTGTCCTCCCAAAGCTACGGCAGGTAACAGCCTGCTGACAAAACCTAGGCGGTAATCATAGATCACAACTGCCAGCCACCTGACGCCAGGTGATTTGACATCCTGGGCCTGACAAATTGGGTCGCTGAGAGGTCATTTTTAGTCAGTGATATGTTTTAAATCAATGTTGGTGTCTCCTTCTCATTGACAACTCTGCCAATGTTCAGATTTCTGTTAGCAGCTGTTTGAAGCCTTGGAAAAATGAGGGGTAGTCTTTTTCTGATGTAGGACTTGGTTCCCATATCCAACAAATTTGTCTCACATCTGAAATTAAAACCTCTGCCTTTTATTAGGACTGCTGACAAAGGGAAGTGCCAGTTAAGTCAGCTTATGTCAGCAGAGGTGAAGGGAAAGGTTTGCAAGACCAGCCATGATGGATGGATTAGAGACACTAGGAATAGGTGGAAGACAGGAGGCAGAGATGGAGGTGGAGGAGTTGAAGATGCTGAGGTTCAGGAGGATTTAGGAGAGACAGGGCAGGATCAGGAATGAGGTCATTAGAGGGACAACACTGACCTGAAGGTTTGGAGAAAAGGCTAGAGAAGCCAGATTGAGATGGTTTGGACATGTTCAGAGGAGGGACAGTGGATACATTGGTAGAAGAATGATCCTAGAGATGGAGCTACCAGGTAGGAGACAAAGAGCAGATTGATGGATGCTATGAAGGAGGACATGGAGGTAGTTGGAGTTAGAGTTGAGGATACAGAGGACAGGGGGTGATGCAAATTGTTGACTCGCTGTGACAAGTCGAAACCAGTTAAAAAAAGCGAAGACCTGAGAACGCAGTCCTACTCGTAGAAAAGTTGAATGTAAAAATAGACAACTTCGTGGCTTTATTGAAAGACGTTGGTGATTGACTTTTTTAGGTGCACTAGCATCACATTCAAAGTTCTGCGTCGAGACCAACTGTTGACCATGTTGTGTGGATTGATCTGCTTTCATAATGCAATGCAGTGCTATCAGGTTGTGTGTCCTGATTGCCTGTGGCCCACCGCCTACATCGTACATCATCGTGTTGGTGCACCTTCCCGTTCCTATGGCAACCAGCACCAGCAGGGCAAACAGCCACAGCAGCACTCCAAGTGTCTAGAAGAGGAGAGCTCAGTGTTAGTTACATACTACTTCAACAGAGCAATGTTTAGTTTTATCAAATATACAATTAAAATGTATTTTGTTCAACTCTATAAAATCTGTTTTGTTACTTTATTCTTGATACATGTACGTATGTGTTGATTAAAGCTGTATACACAGGTAATTAATAAATAACCTGACACAGTGTTGATATGCTTTGTACTTTAGTCAGCCCTAAATGTCCCCCGTCAAATAATCACAGCCTTTGAGTTTTGATGGATGGCTGTAAACAAGGTGTTCCCTGGCTCATTGCACCACAGTATTTATAAGGTGTCGAGGTGCAGTAGATCATAGGAAATGTGCAGGCTTCTGCAAATATATCCGGGGACACTTGGGAGATGATCATTAATCTCAGTTTTAGAGTAAGTCTCTCGTCGATCAAGCAGCGGTGGATGAGAGCAGCCAGGACACTGATTTATTCACACTGCACTGTGATGACTTACAGGGCAAAGTGGTTTCTCTCTGCTGCCTCCTCTGTCAGTTTGATCTCATCACATCTTAATGATAGGGTCAAACAGTGTCCTCCTCCACCAGTCGTGGCTCACCATAGTTTATAGTTTATTTTCCTTTAAATGGAATTTTTGTAATCATATATTATTGGAATTGTATTGTATTCTATTATTGTAAAGGTGTTTCTTCTTCTTCCTTTCGGCTTGTCCCTTTTTCAGTCAACAATTTCCATCTCACCCTGTCCTCTGTATCCTCCAACTGCCTCCATTGTTTAACTTAAGGCTTAGACTTATACCAAGTTTTAAAGTCAATATAACTTTTTTATTCCCTTACAGAAACTTTGCTGGAGCATAGAATGACAGTTAAATAAATTAAATTATTAACTCTGAAAGCTCAGTCCTGGCTCAGTAAATGCAGTATACAGGTATCATCACTACCACAGTAATCCAAGTGTAATCACACTATGCAGTGGCGAAGTTTTAATCTTAAAATCATAGTGAATTCACGTTGACTGGGGCCTATTCCTCACTTAAGGGTTTTGACAGTAATTACATTCATCAGCGTAAAAAGGACGCGAGGACATGTTTCAGACATGAAACCTTGTTAGTGTTTATATATACTTCCTCTTACTAACGGTTTAATTACGTTCAGTTGAACTCAATTTAAGAAATTATCCAAATGTACAGTTTGTCATGGTCATAAAGTGCATGGTAAGAAAATTGAGTTACTTAACAACATATTAGCCTCTGGTTGCAGCTTAGACAGGTGGGTGAAGAAAGAATAAGCCATAACTAGGATGGATTAGAAAGCTGGACGAGGACAATAAAGATGGACAGACATGGTCATTTAGGCAAGGCTGATAACTGCGTTGAAAAAGAATATTTTATCCTGATCCATTAACCCGTTAAGTTCATAGAGGGCCATAAAACAAAGGAATAAAAGAGTTCAACCGACTAAAATCATGTTTAATGGCTGGTTTCTAATAAACATTGAATGAAAGAGTGATTGTAATCATGTGGTTGGAAGTTCAGTGGCCTGATAGTGGGGGGTTGTTGCGGGTGAGGTTATCAGTAGGAGTGTCCATGAGCGAGGACATTGACCAATTATTGACCCACTGCTTGTGATTGTCTGTATTTCAAACTGTTTTAACATGATCTTTGAAAGAGGTTATGTGTGTAAATAAGCTTATAGCTTGAATAACATTTACTATTAGCACAGATTGGAACATCCATTTTGTGTAGTATGGTAAATTAATTCATGTCAGAATGCATAAACCAGGCATGGCCAAACTAAGGTTTGAGGGCCAAACGCAGCCAGTTGGGCTCTGTAATCTGGCCCGCCAAATAACATTTTTCTTGATAGATGGCATTGAGAAGGCTAAAAACATATTACCCATGACTTTGCACTTACATTTATTTTAGTTCACATCAATGCTCAATCCATCTGCTCCTTACCTGGCACCAGAGTCCAATGTGAGGACCATTTATGTCCTACAAATGAAAAAGTTTACCTATGCCTGACATAATCTATACCTTAGACTTGATTGCTATATTCATTTTATACATAATGAGACAAGAGATGCTCATAATGGTACAGCGCAAGCCTAGAAAGATGTCCATGTCTCACAAAAGAGTTCTCCTAGAGGTGCAGTAGTGTCTTTGCTCTACTGCCTCATGTTAGGGTTCAGTGATGGTTAAATGTCATAACTGTAGGGCTTATGGTATCATTTATCTCCATGAATTGTCCATCAGAACTTCATTGAAGTCACAAGCTTGGATGTGCCACCTTGTACACAGAGATGCTATTGACATAAGGTGAAAACCTGCTCTTATAAACATATATCATTAATAATTTGGCCACTATCTTTGCATTTTTGTTGTATAGTCATGTTATGGCCATCAGCATAATTGCCTTTGCAAATAAATTGGACTAAAATGGACAAACGTACCATTGTTACATTGATGACATAGAGTAACTGCTTCCTGTCAACAACAGATGCTGTCACACTGACAATTTTCTCTTCTTTTCACTAATATGCTGCATGTTTTGATTCTTAGTGCCAACATCTGCACAGAGAGGGTCTGGGTCTTGACTCTGTTGTGTAAACTTTTTTCTTTTACACTTATCTTTTTATTTTGGGAGCAGTGAATGGACGGCTGTAGACGTGTGAGAGCCTCAAATCCACGCTGTTGTCAAAAAATGGCACTTTTTAAGCAGGAGAAAAAAACAGGCACTCACACAACCACTGACCCAAAACTACCCTTGCCCTCCCCCTCAGTTTAACAAAGTGTTATTATGTTTGCAGTGGCAGGATAAGTGGACCCTGATTGATTGGTATTGATTGGAAATGTATTTTTCAGACAGTAATGGGTTTTTCGCCTCAGGACATTATGTCTGGTTATCCCCACCTTCTAACCCCCTCCTCTGTGCTCACTTCACCCACTCTTCCAGTCCTACTTGTATTAACAGGGTCCACCCCTCCTTGCTCTTACGCTGCTTGACCTCTAATCATAATATGCAGCTTCCCCCACTTTGCTTCTCCTCCAATCCGTGCGTGGAAAAGAAAGATGAGCAAGGGAGACGATGAAGTGAATGTGTCACAGAGAAAAAAAAAAGCAGATTTATTGAAATTTGCCTCAGTCTATTTGCATCATCTGGCTTAAAACCTAATCCAGGGGTTAAAAAAATCAGTTCATGCCAGGAAAAAACTGGCATTTGTTGGTTTTGAATGTGTTTACAATACACTTAAAACACCCCAGGCATTGGTATTCAGATGTCTGACACACAATAGACTTCTTCTGTCTTCATGATACGACAAGCGTGGAATTGATCGCAGCTGAATGAGCCTTGTCATTGATGCAGTGACACACTCAGACCGCATGATTAGAGTCAATGTGATGTCACTTTTCTGCAAATTAATGTAAAACAAAGACAGTAAACACATAGAGTAGTAATCAGCAGGGCTTCGACCCAGAATGTTTTTGATAATCATTTCAGTTCTGTAGAGAAAAGGTATTTAACGTTCCTGGTTTCGGGTTCCATTCCAAGTAGACTTTCTCAAAATATCTTCCCCGTCTTAACATAAAACCATTTTACTCAAGAAAATACTGTAGGCTAAACTTGTAGGCTAAAAATGGATGGATAGATGTTCATAAGCCCATCACTAAAATGGACAAATATATTGATATCATGTCTGAAACATTTTCCATATTGACAGACTCCAATATTGTCCTCTTATTGTTGTCTTTGAGATATGTCAGTAGTTGGTAGTCAGTCCTCCCCATATAGTCTGATGGTCCACCCACTCTCTCCATTCAGTCAGTGAACGTCACAGGAAGTCAATCTCATCAGATCAATGTAGCCAACAAAACCGGTTTCAACCGGTTGCCACAACTTATAGACAAGCGTTTCTGTTTTTGGACACTAGAGGGGGTATCTAAAATATGTGCAGTTCAGAACAATAACACAACACGAGGAATTTAATATGTTAACCTTCATGTTGTTGTTTTTTTAAAACTCTGATCCGTCTCATGCTTCACGTTAGAGCTGCCCATACCTGCACGTTCCATCTGCACGCCTGAGGGCAGAACATGGTTACACCGTGACTCTGACTGCCATGTGATTCTTATCTCGTGTTTGTGATGTGCAATTAAGTCTCGTGTCATTATTTCAAATTTTATATGTAATGAGTGACACGTGAGGTCTGAGCCAAGTCAGCAGAGCATTAATGTGTCTCGGGTATTAAATGAATAAATGGGGAAAAGTGATTTACTGCCTTCTCTAATCTGGCAACCTTTTTGCTCTAAGAATTTGTTTTCAAGGGTGACAGTGGTGGCCTAGTGGTTAGGGAGGCAGACTTGGGTCCAGGTTCTCTGATCGTAGCACCATCCTGAGCCACACCACATCCAATGGGCTCACCATCCACAAAAAAACAAGCAGTATGGTGTAGTGTGATTTGGGTGGCAGTCGTGGAGACTGCTAGCCCTGCATTTCTGTAACAGATACGAGAATGAAGATAAATGAAGGCATGATTCTGTATTTAAAAATAGATATGTACTAAAGTTCTGCTTAAAATAAATAAATAATACAAACTCTTAATTATAATAGTGTTTTAAGAAATTAAGAAAGTTAAGAAGAAAGAAATTAGGAAAACAAAAAAAAAACAGAATAAGTTTAAGGTTTTTTTTTTTGCTACCGTTATTCCAGATATTTCAGGAAACAATGATAAATAGCGCCAATTTATTGCTGCATTTGCTGTAATTTGTATAAATCACAAGCTGTGTTAGGCAGATGTCTGGTTGTGTGCGTGTTTAATGAGTTCTACTCTACTCAACTCAGGCACTGCTCTTCCTCCTCCTCCTCCTCTCTCCCCTCCTCTTCCCCCTTTCAAGCTGTTTAAGTGTCATAGGGGAGCATTTCTGACAGACAAACCAACAGATGGAAGTGACACTAGTGACATCCTACACATTTAGACAAACAGTCTTGACACAAATCAATGCAGACAATGACAGCGAGGGAGGAACGCATACAGTGCATAAGGCACAAATCTGGTCCTTAGTAGAATTAAGAGGAAGATGGTGACAAAAAGAGACAGTGTTTCAATACAGTGAGGCTTTAGTCTGAGCAGCAGAGATGTCCCGTCCAGATAAGATTAATATTTTTACCGTTACACAGAGCAGAGTCAACGCCCTGGCGGTGTGTGTCTTTCTGTTCCAGTGTCCTGAAATTTTGATTTTGGATTTATGGCTTATTTGTCTTTATTATTAATGTTTTATTCTTTGCTGATTGTCAAAATAGGACTACTTGTCTCTTCAACTTTTGGAAGTCATGTTGAGATGAATTCTGACCACTACTGTGCCTGGATGTTGTGTTGTGCTTGCGTTTGATAGCTTTGTTGGTAGAGTGGCAGTCTGGAGACCCTGCTGAAGTCCTTAGGTTGATGGTTTGAATCTGGCTTAAAGGATAATGTGCCAGGCCTTTCAAGTCTGCAAGAGTCAATTTTGTAGGTGTCAAACTCAGGCCCAGGGGCCAAATCTGGCCCGCAGTGTTATTATATTTGGCCTGCCAAATCATATCAAATATCTACTTGTGTTGTTGTAGTTGTTGTAACACATTAAAATGATTTGGGTAGACTACAGATAAGGTCCAACACTCACTGTGTGTTTTATTTCAGATTTAATTTCTCATGTGTTGATAATATTAAGCAGCTGTTCCCAAAAATCAACATTTAATTATGGACGGCAATTGTAGAGGGGCAAGCTAGGCCAGGCAGTAGCTTGGGATGCCGGCCACTAGAGGACCCAGTAATATCTTGCTAAGAGTCCCAAGAGACACTAGCACCGGCCCTGCATTGAATATCTGAAGAAGGGTAAATGTTTACAGTTTCTTTTTTAATAAATATTCAGTCTGACCCGTGACTTCATGCCAGTTTTTAGTGAAATTGGATTTGACACCCCTGTTGTAGAAGAACCACATACTTGGCACCTTCAAAGTGGAGCTCCAAGCATATCTCCTCTTAACTCTTAATTTCCCCGTTGTAATGTCAATACATTTGATTTGTTTTCTTCAACATCAACCTAATGACTTTTTGGTATTTTATGTGAACCAATTGTATACGTGCTCGCTGTCTGACAACTGTTCTGAGCTTTGTTTAAAGTAAAGAATGTTAGACGATATATTCATACTCTTCAGAGTCTGAATAGTCAGAGTTCAGACTCAGAGACTTCAGATTTCTGTGTCAAACGTGCTGTGGTTCTAAGATGATTTTGAGCAGCTGGCTTACCTATTCAGGGTTTACTCTGCTGGGACATAACAACAGAGGAAGACATGTGGAAGAATGTGAATGGGGCAGCCCTGCCTCTGAGCAGAGCTCCCTATGCGCCGTGTTCATTCATTCCTGAAGGATCTGCGTTCCTGCACTAACTCTGTCATTACAACCAGTCAGGCAGCGTAATAACCGGCCTCCATGTGTTTGCGGTGTTTGATCCATGGCTGGGTCACGCACCCCAAGTTTGTGGGGGCGTTGAGGGGAGTGGAAAAGTGCATGAATGGATACATCTCAGAGCTAACTAATTACTATAACTGAGTCATTAAAAAGCATTTAATGTCTGCGCTTTTACCCACTACAGTCTGCCACCAACCTGAGGCTGTGTGTCCAGGATAAGAACAAAAATAATAATAATTCTTCTTTTCCTTTTGGCATGTCCCCTTTTTTTAGGGTTCGCCACAGCGAGTCAACAATTTCCATCTCCCCCTGTCCTCTGTATCTTCTACTCTAACTCCAACTACCTCCATGTCCTCCCTCACTGCATCCATCAATCTCCTCTCTGTGTCCTACCTGGTAGCTCCATCTCTAGGATCATTCTTCTACCAATGTATCCACTGTCCCTCCTCTGAACATGTCCATTTAGAGAAATGATGGGTTCAAAAAGCAAAAAAAAGGGTTAAATATACGTTGAGATAGGCTCACATAAAAGAGGGGACGGTTCAGTGTCTTTACTTCATCTGAGTGTGACTTCCTTCACTTCCTAAACCCCAGGCTTTCACATCAGTATCAACGAAAGTGCTCGCATTTAAATGTGGTTAGAGCTCGGTCCAAGTGATTATACAGTTAAAGAATTATATGCATATGCACTTGAGCACGAGGATCATGTTGTGTGTGTGCATGTGTGTGTGTGTGCGTGTGTGTGTGTGTGTGTGTGTACCCCCCATTCCTTTGGTGCTGGTTGTGGGCCGTATCATAATCTGCTTCTCCTTGATTCATCATGGAAAAGAGTTGACTGGTCTGAAATTTTAGAAGCTCAGTGTCATACTGAATCAGAGCTGATGAGGAAAGTGCCTTGGTGGAGAATCCTTATTGAAAAGTTCAGGTTGAATTGGTCAATACATAATTCATGAATTCGGGAAAGTCTGGAATTTTGGAAGGGATAATGTGTCAAATGAAATAAGAGGCTTATGGGAAAAAAAACTGCAAGTTATAAAAAGGCTTTCGACTATGTGTGTTAAACCAAAGTCATTATTTTATCAGTAGATGGTGACCCTTAAAGGAAAATAGAATTTAATAGCAGAATTATTGTTTGCATTTTCAGAAGTTTTAAGCAGCAATATTGATTTAGTGTGTTTCGATTTTGCCATTTTTGCCTTCTTCAAGGTCTTATATATGTCCAAGGTTTCTGCCTCAGGAATGAAACACATTCACAACACAGAATTTGAAGGTGCAATGATTTACACCACCAAAAGAGGTTCCCTCTCTAATTTGAGGTGTAGGAACCTTGCTTTCCTGACGTCAATGTCGGCCACACCCTAAACTTTAAGCACCACCTTCATGTCCTGTGGGTGTGTGTATGTGTGTGTGTGCATGTGTGTTCTTCAGAGTGTCATTAAAACATTCCCTGTCAGTCCCTTAAAGATTTATCATGTTGAGGAAAAAACTCCATCTCTTTTTTTTTTCTCTTGCTGCTTGCAGCTTTTTTTCATTACTATTATGAAAATGATTGACATTTAATGAATTACAATGTTTTCTCTAGGCCTGTACAATGAATATATTGATAACAGTTTCTTCTTTACTTTTTAGACTGAAAAAAAGTTTGGAAGAAGAAGAAGACACCAAGGCCTGTCTCCCTCTGCTCCATTATGGACCAGTGATGTATTTTTCTGGTACTGCCTGCAGAAAGCGATGTGTTTGAGACCCAAAGGCCACAGCACTGACATTAGAGTGTGTCTGAGGCCTCTCCTGTCCCTCTTACCTTCTACCTTACCTTTGATGGGATGCCAGCCCTTTGTCCTCAGGACCTAAAGTCCCCTGGGTGAGTCATGAACAGCTACAGAGACAGAGGGGTCACTTGCACCTCCTCGGACCTCCTAGATGGAGGAGGAGGCGGAGTAGGAGGTTTTCCTCTCCACGCTCCTTTTCATCACACCCCAAATGGCCACACTGCTCCTGCCCCTACTGACCCAGCTCTGCAGCCCCGCATATCTGTGCCTAAGATGGGCGTTCGAGCACGGATCGCGGAGTGGCCTCCGCGTCGGGCGCAGTCTCGAGAGTCCCTGCTGGAGAACGGGCAATCTGGCAGCAACCACTACGGAGAAGATGGCTCCGCTTTGGTTTCCTCTTCGGTCTTGTCACCGGACGTAGGTCTGGTGAGGGGTGGAGTTGCCAGGCTGCCACGACGACGGACAAGGGAGGTTGAGTTCAGAGTGCCAGGTTTTGGAGGGGAGAGAGGTTCACCTCTGAGCCTCCGAGTATTCCCGCCGTTAAGACAGCGCTCCAACAGTGAGGTGACGCTGAGTGAACAGGATGAGAATGAGGTGAGTTACTCAAGTCTTCTTCACACCTGTAGTTTGGTAGAAAGGTGACAAACTCATTCATGGCACAGACAAACATTGCCCGTCGAGGTCCATCACAAGCACAATATAAACTGTCAAGTGATTCTGCAAGGATGGGGAGAGACAGGTCAACAACATGCATTATGGGAGATTATTAATTTATTGTATGTAGGCTTGGTTAGAACTCATACATACTGTAGGTTATTCACACTAAATATGGACATTTAAGACTCTAAAATTGACATTAGGACTCTAAGGCAACTGTCATTGTTGACTACACATTGTTTGTGTCACATCAGGACTCTTCTGATTTTTGTTCCCCTAGTATTGTTGATCTGTTGACCTCTGGTTCAGATCAATTTAATATTTGTTAGTCACTCGTGAAGACATTTTTTGGTGCTGCAGTTGCTTATGTATGCCTGCAGAAGCAGGACAGTACTTACACCTCAGAAAGAAGAAACAATAAATAACAATTTTCTTTTTTTCCATAAGAATTTTAAAACCAGAATAAAATAATCTTAAGGATTACAATAATTTAGACCAGAGTCCTTAAGTCAAGAGCTAATAAATTAAACATGAGGAACTAACTACTACACTAGGATAAATAACATAAAGGTGATGCAATAAAAGCATTTGATCATTGAGAAAATGTGGGCATTGTAGGGAAGAAGGCATTAGTATAATGATAATAACATTTTATAATAGAATTTTGGAAGAGGTTGGTGGACTTGATTAAAATGGCAAATGGGTCACATTTGGCCTTGAGGCTGCATTTTTCCGTGATTGAATTTAGACTGACAAACAGAAACAACTTGTAATATATATATATCACATTGTGACACAGATTAACAAGCAACTGTATGTGAGTCTTTACCCTGTTAGTCAAAAAGTCATTGTTAGTTTTTAGGTTTTTTTACTTTGGAAATTGACAAACTATGAAATATGTTTCATTGTAATTACAGAAGCGGATTCTTAAAATAGCCTTGTAAATTATAATATGACGCACTTGCCCAAAGAACACACTTTGACACAGCTGGCAACTACTTGCCTGAGGCTAATGGCAGAGTTAACCAACAACATTACATCAGCAGTGAGACCACCGGGTTTGACTCATATTCTCAGAGCAGTAAAAAAAAAAAATACTAGTTTCATTTTGCTCAGCGTGGTTCCTGCTCTCCTCCTGTTCGCTGGGTAAATGTTTAATTTTATTAAAATAACTTACTCTGATAAACATGGGAATTCTAACCTTGCTTTTAACTTTAGGTGGAAGTTCGCAATGCAGGCGGGATGGGGAATCTCTACAGAGAGTATGGGAGCACCTCCTCCATCAACATCCAGGACATTCCTGAACAGAGCATCTTCGACATGCTCAGTCAGTTCCACCAGGAGAGGCCAGACCAGCGTAGCTCGGTGCCTGTGTGCAGGCTCAGTGCTCCGGACTCACCGCCCAATATACCTGTTCCCTCGGCTCCTTCACCTGCTCCCACACATGGAGAAGAGAGGGGCAAGAAGGACGGAGCTGAGAGGGTTCGTAAAAAAAGTGGAGGGACAGAGTCGTCCCTGGGCACCTCCTCTTTGTTCAGAAAACTTCGGAGCTCCAGCAGAGGGGAGCTGGACGGAGGGAAAGGAGACAGTAGCGAGGACGGTGGACGAGGTGTAACGGATGCCACCTACAAACCCTGGGTTTGTACCAAAAGCTTTGTCCACTTTGATGCACAGAGTATCCTCTTTGACCTCCATGAAGCAGCAGCTCAGCGAGGATACGTCACACAGAGGAGAAACACAGCCACGGGAGCATCTGCTGCTTCAGTCTCCCTCTCCGTGTCCCGGTCTTCTGCAGCCAGTGTCAATGAGCCAATTTACTCCAGCATCGAAGACCTCACCCTCAGCCAGGACCCCGCCTCCACAACACCCTCCCTCAACCTGGACCCTCTGGATGGGCCGGTTGGCGCCCACAACCCTAGCCCACTTCTCCTGTGCTGCCCACACTTCCTTAATGAGACTGGCGGTCACGGGGAGCGTAACATCAGCTTCCTCAGTTCTTCTGCGGAGCGAGGAGGAGATGGTGGAGGAGAGGTTCGACGAGGGTGGCTGAGGAAAAGTAACGCCAGCGTTTCTGTGCTGGAGGTTCCCATAGAGCAGCAGGTCACAAGACTGGACAGACTAAAACTGTACAACGTAGAACACGTGGATATGGGGGCTCAGTACTACAGAGAGTACTTTCATGGAAAAGGTAAGGCTGTCTCATCATATACACTATATAATTTTATATATATATATATATTTATATATATATATAAGAGGCTGCGTCAGCTTTCAGTGTTCGATACAAAAAGAAAATGTTATAAAAAATCGGTTTCCACCGAACACTGAACCAGAAGGAGACTGTGGATCAGGGTTTGAGAACTATAGTGTTTACCATAAAATGTGGAGAATAAATCCATAAAATATTATTATGAATTTAACTTTCACATCAAGGTGGGGGCCGCAAAATATTGTTCCATGGGCAACAAATGTCCAACGGGCCCTAAGTTTGAGACCCCTGGTTTAGGGGTTCTACAATCCCAGTGGTTCCTATTTTTTTTTAATATTCCTGTGCTGCCACACATTGGCCTGTTGTATTCGAACCTGGAACCCTGCCCATGTCTAGGTTGTTAATCAATCGGTCACCACTACGCCAGCGAGAGATGAAACATTAATAGGGTTTACCTTATGGCATACACTGCATACCTCTTGCATTATTAACGTTTGAGTAACAAAAAAAAAAAAAGTGAGTAGAAACACACTATTTCCTTGGCCTTAGTACTAATGTTCAGACAACCATACTCATGGGAAGCTGTGGTGGGTCACATAACATATTGACTGGCTGGATTCGGGCTTTAGACCTTGAGTTTGACACGTGAAAGAGAATTAATGAGTGAGTGAGCGAGTGCATAAATGAGCGAGTGCCTTGTGAGATAAACTGAACCACAAACATCTTCAGTGACATCAGATTATGATGACGATGATGTTTTCAGGCATTAATTACAATTTTGCACAAAAAATTGCCGTTGTGCATTACCCTGGATGTATTTGTCGAGAATATTTCCCTGATGTTAATTTTGTGCCTCAGTGTTACTTGTCTGACTCATGCTGCTCCTCACATGTCATAATGAATCTAGTAACATCCAGCTGGACCAGACCAGAGCAGAGCAGAGAAAACACTGGCACGGATCCCAGAGATTTCCCCACCATCACCTCACATGTACCTGCCACTGTTGGCAAACTGAGCTGAGCCGATGATAATCCACCTGCCACTGACCATAGGAGCCAGGGCAGAAACTGATTTAAGTTTCAGGAATGACTTGTAATTGGATGTGGAGGATGCGTGATACTTCATTGTACTACATGGAAGGACGACTCTCATTAACATCAGCTCTTATCTGGCTTCATCCTTAATTAATGACAGTGGATGTTGGAGACACATGCCAGGCTGACAGTGCAGCCTGAGGCTTCAGAGATAAAGGTTATCATCGTAAATATATGTTCATCTGCCGGCTCTTTCCCACCTTACTGGTCGCCTGGGCGTGTGATACATGTTTGTAGTGACGTGTCCTCTGTAGAGGCTAAAAAAAGCCTCATGAGATTTGACAAGTTCACAACGGCACAAAGTCTTGTCCTGCTCCGTCCATCTCATCCTACAGCAGTGATGGCATGAGGGGAGCTTAGTGTAAGCACTTTAGGCATTAGAGACATTTATTAGGGACAATGATTTAGTTCAAGCCTCTGACTCTCTTACTTACAACAGCAACACTGCATACATGATGCAGATGTTCTACGCTGACTCCATTTGTAAATGAATATGTTAATAAGTTTAGGAATCCATTTAAAAATATTAAAGGAGCTATTAAAAAACAGCTCCTTGCCAAGAGTAAATACAATTTTCCCTGCTTTGCAAAAAATGTTTTATTGACTAGAGTGTCTTTATTTTCTCTGTGTGGTGAGAGGCAGTTATGTTTTTAAGTCTGGGTTTTATTTTAGGTTTCTGTTCTATTCTTTTGTTTCTTTCTTTCTTTGCACAGTTGATAATGTTTTCCTCGTTCTTACTGGCTTATAAAGCAAATATAATAATGAAATTATATTAAAATTATTATTTACTATTATTTCGTTTTAAAATAAATATATTGGGTTTTTTTTTACTCTTTAGCACATTTACCAGTAGAATACTGGGTTGTTTATAATCCCTGTAGGTCAGGGGTGGCCAATAGCTAGATCGGGGTCTACCAGTAGATTTCCAAAAAAGTGTTGGTAGATCCTGAGCAATAACATAAAAAAATAATAGCAATAAAAAGTTGAGATGTAATTGTATTTCAAGATGCTAATTACTGGGCTAAAGTGAGAATAATATAGGTATTAAGTCAGACAGTATAACATATGTTATGTGTTAATGTAGTAAGATATCCAGTTTATATAGGTAGATAAATATATATTTTATTAAGAGTTATTTTATATTTTATTTATATATTTAGAGTTTTTAATCTCAGTAGATCACTTGAGCCTGCTCATTTGAAAAGCAGCTCAAAAGAAAAAAAAAGTATGTGCACCCCTTGTCTAGACCATGTGATCTCTGATGTGTTCTTTGATTGTACCCTAAGAAATTCTAAATGTAAATGACTAAAACTGGGTCCCAAAGGTTCCAGGTTTGAATCCGCATGCTGGCAGGTTACCACTGAGGTTCATTAGTCATGGCATTGTGCTCACACCTGCCCATAGTTCACTTTGGTGTTGGATTAAAAGCAGAAAACATGCATAAGTGACATAAGTGAAATACAGTTTGTGTTTGTGTTGCCTGTATATTCTGTCCATCCATCCACAGTCTGACCTTATTGTCCTTGTGTCTTTGTACAGAGCACTCAAACTACTTTGGGACAGATGATAAACTGGGCCCCGTGGCAGTGAGCATCCGAAGGGAAAAGCTGGAAGACACCAAAGACCTGAAGGACCAGTACCAGTACCGCCTCATCATCAGAACCAGCGAGGTGAGACTGTTGTCGATGTTTGTCATGAGAGAAAAAGACTGAGGCAGAGTTCCTGGTCTGAGTCATTCAGGTTAATGTCTTGCCTGCTCTCATCTAACCAAGCCTCCCCACCTGTGACTCTTCTCACCCTCTCTGCACTGATTAGGACCTCACCCCTCTCACTCTTTGTCCCCCCCCTCCTCCCTCTTGGATGGAAATTTCCACCTGCTCTTACTCAGCAAGGCAAAGGCAAAGAAAACACTGCTCTGCCTCAAGTGTTGAGTCCGCTGTAAAAAGGAATTGCAGCCATCATGATTCATTAAAGGGTCAGACATTAACACAGATAGAATTTTATTAACCCACTAGGAGTTCCCTTTGGGAAATTAGTAAATATATCTTCCTTGACCAGGAATTGAACCCCGGCTGCAGCGGTGCGAGCTTGATTAGACACTGCAAGATTAGACACTGGGCCACCATTGAAATTTCACAGATTATGTTTTTGAGCAATCAAATCTTTTGTCTGTCTGTCTGTCTGTCTGTCTGCCTGCCTGCCTGCCCATCTATCCACCTGTCTGTCTGTCGATCTGTCTATTTGTATATATCTTCTTTTCCTTTCGGCTTATCCCATTTTTCAGGGGTTGCCACAGCGAGTCAACAATTTCCATCTCACCCTGTCCTCTGCATACTCCAACTCCAACCACCTTCATGTCCTCCCTCACTGCATCCATAAATTTCCTCTTTGGCCTTCCTGTTCGTCTCTTACCTGGTACAATATAACCACTGTCCCTACTCTGAACATGTCCGGACAATCTTGACTAAGCTTATCTGGCTTTTTCTCCAAACCTTCCTGTCAATCTTGTTCCTCTTATTGCCTCATTGTCCATTCTTGTCATCAGCAGCCGGCTTCCATTCCTACACACCCTTTCATTTCCTCATTTAACAACTCTTCAAATAACTCCTTTTGAGTACTCCCTACATCTCAATCACTGTCCTTAATCAACCTCACCTGCTGCACATACTTCCCAGTCAGATTTCTTTGTCTCGCCAATTTGTATAACTCTTTCTCTACTTCCTTTGTGTCTAACCTCTCATGCAACTCCTTGTATGCCTCTTGTTTGGCTCTGGCCACTTCCCTCTTAACTACCCTTGCCCTCTCTCTGTACTCTAGTCTATTATATATATATATATATATATATATTTTTTTTCACTGCCCCACCTCTTTTTCGCTGATATCTTCCTCTGAACACTCTTCCTCAACATTCCACCACCAGGTGTATTTGTCTTCCCACTCTACTACAGTATTTTCCAATAATTGCACGCCCATCTGATTAGTTAAATGAAATAAAAAAAATGAATTAGAACTCTATTAATCCCTAGGCAGAATCCTTCAGGAAATTATGCCTCAGCATTTAACCCATCACCGTAGTGAGCAGCTCAGCTGCTGGCTGAGCCTGCGCCCAGGGAGCAGTGTTGGGAACCATTCTCAGGGAACCTCAGCGGTAATTTGGTGGTAGGGGGATTTGAACCGGGGGCCTTGTGGATCCAAGTCGCAAGGCCCCCTTAGATTGGTGCTATTTTACAGATCAGAAATTATGAAAAAGGAGATAATAGTGATAATTGTGAGATGATGTGTGAATATTATATTAGTTATATTGCCAGGAGTAGTGGCTTAGCAGTTTGGTAGGCAGACTTAGGTCTGCGTCAGGTTTGAATCTGCCGGCTTCCAGGTTACCACCAAGGAGTTCTGTTCATAGCACTGTCCCGACCCATATATCTTCCACTGAACTCAGCAGTTAAGAGGATGAAGATGAATGAATAACAAATAAGTTATTTTCTCTTCTGTTTGGCTTTAAAAAGGTAAAAACTTAAACATTAAAGACTTTTGATACAGCAGACATTTTAATTTTAGGAAGATCTCAGCCTGGTTATGCAAATAGTAGCAGCGAAGTCTATAGAAAGGAAAGGAAGGAAAGACAGAAGGAAGGAAGGAAGGAAGAAAGGAAAGGACAGCATACTCCTTTTTATTGGGACATTGGGATCCATCCCAATTCACACCAATGAAATGCAACCTCTGCATGGGGATGGTGCCATGCTCAGTAGACCTCAGTAGTAACCAGGCAGATGGTGGTACCCTAACCCCCCTCAAGTGTGGGTACCCCTGATTTATGACATGTTATTTCTGGGTAGGGCCGATGCAAAATTTAACATGAAATAAAATGTATTGCAAGTTGAGTTAAATCTGAATATGCATGAATATGCATGAATATCCAGGACTGCAACCCAAATCACACTGCTTCATACTGTCAGCCTTCCTGTGGGTGGTGAGACAACTGAAAGTTATGTGAGTCGGGACGATGCTTTGATCAGAATACCTGAGGGAACCCTGCAGCTGGTGAATGAGAACCTTAAGCTGCTAGGTCACCAAAGCTCCTTTAAATACGAATATTTTTTATTGCAAATACATTTGGGCTTCAATTTTAAGAAAGAGCCATTCATGTTATTCAGCTTATTTTGTAGCTATAACACTAAATGAACAGTCAGATATTTTGAGCTAATGTACAGTTACATCTTCTCCAATTTCTTACCAGCATCCGTCTCCTGTTTTCAAAGTAATCCAAAAAAGACTCCAGCGATCCTTTTGGAATTGGTGTAGGCTTCTTGGTTGGTTTAATGTAATTCTCCTCCATTTCAGGATACTTCTCTGTTTTCTTTACATTTTTCTTTCCTCCGATCTTCCCTTCTTTCCCTCCTTTCCCTCCTCTCCTCTCTGACTTTTTTAACGCCTTCTCAGTCGTCTTCTTCTTCTTCTCCTCCTTGTTCCTGATCTTCGGCCTCTTGGTTGGAGTAATGGTGGTGTAGATTTCTGTATGCACTGATGGTTTGCTTGGTTCATACCTATCCTCATACTCTTTTGTCATTATCTGTGGCAAACAAAGAAGATTATTGGTTTAAACAACAACAGCAACGTGAATGCTCTTTGAATGTTCTTTGGTTAGCTGCTCTCGCTACGTGCGTAATATGTCGTGTTTCTATTCCGATGCCATGCCAAAATATCTACTCGTTTTTTCTCCATAATGTTGGCTAGTTCATTACATTGTCATGTCATTGTACCAACATGCATTGTGTCCACATTCAGGGATTGCCCTGAATGAGCTCTGTCACAAGGAAGGACCCTGAAGTACAAAGGACATGCTGGAGTGAGCAATGTCCCTAACCCTGCCTGGCCACACCTTTGGACATCTCCAGAAGAACTGGAGGAAGTGTCTAGGTAGAAGGAAGTCTGGATGTCTCTGCTCAGACTGAAACCCCTGTGACCTGGCCCCAGATAAGGGGACGATGAGGGATGCATGGGATAGCGTTACGCATTTCTGTATTTACAAGTCATCAAGTCTCACCTTTGCTCCTCCGTTTTTCTTCTTGTTTAATTTGTTCTTGGACGCTTTAGCTGGGACCACCTTCCGTCTGTGTGGATCTCTGTATGGATCTGAGGTGACTCTGGGAGCTGGGATCCATGAAGGTGTAGTCTGGGCTTTGGTTGTTCTCTCTGTGGTGGTGGTGGTAGTTGTAGTAGTAGTAGTAGTAGTGGTAGTGGTGGTGGGTTTTCTAGTGGTGGTGGTAGTTCTGGTGGTGGTGGCTTTTGTGGTGGTAGTGGGTTTGGTTGTAGTAGTGGGTTTGGTGGTAGTTGTTCTGGTGGTGGTGGTTGTCGGTCTTGTTGTGGTGGTGGTAGTTTTGGTTGTAGTCGTGGGACGTGTTGTTGTTGTGGTGGTGGAAGTTGTTTTAGCAGTTGTTGTTGTGGTAGTTGTTGGAGGTGTGGGCTTTCGTTGCATCTTCTTGAAAGGTTTTCTTTCCACTGGGGTTTCTAAACAAATGAAATAATAATAAATACAAACAGAATTATAATTTAACTCTAATATCTAAAAATATCTAAGTTTCAGAAATATCTTATGGGTTTGGGGTACACCAGACATAGGTATAGATCTGTTCATTTGTGTGAAGAAGTGTAGAAGTCATGCATAAAGACTAAAATGCTAAAATGCTTTTAGCCTTCTCTACACCACCTACAGAGAAAATGTGGGTATTGCAGGGACAGAACAGAAGAACTGCATAATTACAAAAAAAACTAAAGCTGAACAGACTGCATACTAGACCTTGGCAACTAATGAATTTTTTAGTTCAAACTCACCTGCCAATGTCCCCTCTTCCACCTGGCCCTCTACTCCTGCTCCTTTACACTTTTGAACAAACCCTTTCTGCCGCATCTTCTCCAGTTTCCTCACTGGTGATTGGTCGATGACCTCATACATGGCCTCCAGTCTGACTGGATATGGGTAACGCTCCTCCACCTGCAGGGTTTTCCTCAGCAGTACCATCCCAAACTTTCCTACATTGCATGAAAAGCACAAACCACAGAAATATAAGGACAGGATTGGATTAAGAACAGAAGGAGAGAATGAAAGGATTGTTTTGATTTGTTATTTCTTCTATAGAATTTTTGACTGTCACCATCACATTCTTAACACGTGATGCTGTTTTGCTTTTTTTCAAATATTTGGTTGTAACTGTGAAAAATAATGGTCATATAAAATAATAAATATTTTTAAAGCACCTTTCTTTTACAACATGAAAAAAACAATTAATTTCACATTTTACAATGTATTTTTAGGTCTGCAGCGGTGAGTGTGTTTATAACAATGATTTGTAAAATCATTCTGTTTTTAACTGATTTCAATTTTAACAGATATTAATATATACGATAAATTATATACATAAGAAATGTTCCTTTTTATAGTAGATACACATGATGTTGTGTATATACTGTGGGGGGAAACTCATACAACTTTTGTTTACATCAGTGATTTTGCAATTATTGGTTATTATTAGGTCAAGGAGAGGGATAACTAACTAATGGGTTGTACTAATTTCCTAAAGTCACTACAAAATATTTGTAATAAACTCTAGGTGCGTTTGTTTTGTCATGCACACCTATGTGCAGTAAATAAGAGGCATCATTAACAGCATCCATTAAGAAATTTAAATTAAAATGAATCAACCAAACTAAGCATCTACAAGTGACACCAGAAAATAAAACAATCAGAAATATTCTGGAATAACACTTGACCAAAAAATGTGTCTTAAGTATGTTTCTTTTAATGGTGATTCAATACATAATTGATTCACTTATAGACCTAATTTATATATTATTTTTGGTATGGATCATCATCTTTATCATTACAACTCCCTCATTTTATGGAGATTAATCTTTACCTTTTTCCAGTTTGAGGAAGCTCATGAGTCTGGGGATGAGTGCTGTGTCCAGAGGTTCTTCGAGAATTTTTCCCTCAGAACTGATTCTCCTCACTTTTCCTCCTGTTTCACCCTCCTGGTGGAACATGACGATCTGGTGAACGTGTCTCTCGGCCAACTCGCAGTAAACGTCCGGTTTAAGCAGCGACATCATGAGGCGGTAGTAACCATCGGAGTCGTGAGGCGCCGAGATGACCAGAACTCTGTTCTTTCCTGCAAAACTGGCCAAAAGGTTTGGTGACCCGGGGTTGCTCGGCATCCGGGTCACTCTGGACTTGAAACCCTCATCCTGTTGCATGTCCTGCTCCTCCTCTATGTTGGACCCCTTTTTGGTGGACCCCCTCTTGGTGGTCCCCACGAGGCCCTGATCCCTTGGCCTACGGCCCTGTGTGAAGACTGGGACAGCCTCGGCGGCCGGTACTCCTCCCATCTCCCCTGTTCCCACCCCCCCGTGTCCCGGACTGTGGACGGCGAGTGCGGAACCAAACCCCGTGCGTAAACGTCCGAACACCCGTTCTTTGTCCAACGCGCTCTCGTGGAGAAGACGGCCCGGCCGTGCGCGTCTGCGCATGGACGGGCGTCTGTCAGCGTCTCCAGACCAGGTCAGAAAATGGATGAGGAGTAGATTGAAGAGATGAGGCCTCATTTTGAGCAGAAACTAGAAAATGATGGTGCTCAGAAGACAAGGATGCGTACGATCCACGAGCGCCGTTCTTTTTAGCGCATCTGACGCAGATCGGATTAATCGATTGACTCCAGATGCGCCCCAATCAGCACAGACGTGAGTCTGCAGTCAAACTTTCTTCTTGGTAATAAATACTTTTACATCCAACAATCCGTCAAGTATCCAAGTTTAAAGTCCAGACAGAAACACGCGAAACCACAGTGACGCATCTCCAGAAATAGATCTGAAATCACTTCAATCCACTTTTTTAGTTCTCTGGCATTTTTGCTGCTCCACTTTATCCTTCAGACTGCGAGCACACAAGAAGAAAGAGAAGAAAAGCAACGTGTAAAGACGATAAAAAAAGGTAGAGGGTCCGGTTGGAAACTGAGCAGGAAAATATGCAGTTATTCTTCCTCCCAGGTTCTACTTGGCAAAAACGAGAGCTGGAGGTTTTCCCAGAAATATGTCCTGCACTAAACTTCCTCAGCCTTTGAGCTTCTGTCGATACAGCAGCAGCAGCGAGAGGTGGAGCTGGATCAGGATCAGTAGTTGGCGCTGGAGCTGAGGCAGTTCCTCCTCCTCCTCCTCTTCCTCCACCTCTGCTTTTTCCCTTTAAACGGCTAAAATCCACCTCTCAAACGCTCTCAAGCTTGTTTCCCAAACACGTAAGATGAATTTGGTGCAGTTCCAGTACAACTTTTCCATCCGATTCAATTTCCAGTGTCAAATTCCTTTATTAAAAGTCACCGCCCCCCCTTATAACTCCCATCCTTGCCCACCCTCATGTCCTGTTAGAGGATATTTTCCCTCCACTCAGCTTCTAACTGTTACAGTTACAATTGAAAGAAAAAAAAACAGTGTGGAAACAATGAACAGGAACAAATAAAAGCTGTTTTTTTTTCACGTAAAAGCAAAGTCTAAATCAAACACAAAAAACTTCTGGGCTTGACTTTTCCACTTCAATTCAAATGCTATTGAAAACCTGATATTTGTGCATTTCCTTAAGTGTAAGTTGCCTACACTTTTTAGTGTCTAGAACGGTGGTTTTTAACCTGGGTTTGATTGAACCCTAGGGGTTTGGTGAGTCGGTCTTAGGGGTTTCAGTGGAGCCTGTGCCGCACCTGACTCACCCTACAACTTCAACTTCAACTATATTTATTTATAGTGCCAAATCGTAGCAGCAGCTACCTCAGGGCACTTTACAAACAATACAACACAGAGATACAATACACACAGAACAGACAATGACCCCCTGTCCTTATAGACCC